>MCJB01028690.1:173031-184230 GCA_002018475.1 Nicotiana obtusifolia
GGGGGGGGGGGGGGGAGGATGTAAGGCACAGAAAACTTTTACCAAGAACCCAGTGATAACAACAAGGTTGGGAATCCAAACTAGAGTAAGCATTCGAATGTAAATGCGGAAGCAATAACAATAAGGACATGAACGACTACATTTAAAGTGCCGAAAATAAAGGATATGGGAAAATTCTGGGAAAAAATTCCAAGAACGTAAGTTCTATAGCCTTGACAAGATCCAAGCAACAACATTTTGACTTATTGAAGAAATCAAACACCTTTACTTAAGAATAAATAAAAACAATAGATTCGGATCTTGACCGCCTTACGAGTAACATGAGACAACAATTAATATTAATTTCCTTCTACGAATACAACAAAGGAATCAATGATATCACAATAAAGAAGTTATCTTACTACCTTGAACTATGAACTAGTAAAGGTTGAAAGATAAATCTCAAAGCATAAGTAACAAAGGTTCAAAAGAACTCTCAAAGTATAATATTATTAATCAATAATGAAGTACCACAATGAATGAAAAGAACTCCTATTTATAGGAGTAAAAAGAACTTAAAACTAGGTAAGGTGGCTGCCTAGGCAAACCCCAACTTGGAGGCTAAGCTAAATACTAGAAAACCTAATAAAAACTAATAAAATAAGAGGGTGGGCGGCCAAATCCCTTTGGGGTAGATTTGGGCCTTAAAACTACAACTACTAGTTTGGGCCATTGGTTTGGACTCCAATTGGGCTCCTTTTGAAACACCCCCTTTTGGACCACTTTTAAGCTCATTTTAAGCTCTTCCGGGGTGCCCTTTTGGTGGACTTTAAGGGCTGATTTTGGGGCCCAATGTTCCTCCTCTTGGACTTCAATTTAGGCCACCAAATAATTGTAAAACTTAGACAATTCGTCTCCCTTGGGCTTGCATTCTTTCTCTAAAATTAAAAGCTTCTTTGTTTGCCATTGAAGTCCAGCAACCTTATTCTGCAATTCATTAGTTTGAGATCTTGTAAATGGCCTTCTTGGAGCTTCCAAAACTCTATTCTTGTCCTTGATTCTATCATTTCCCTCTTCTTTAAAAGAATATGTCCCCGAATTCGATCCTACATCAAATAAAGACAATTCAGTAACATTGAGTGTAGCACTTACTTGAAACTCACCAGGAAGGTCCAGCTTGTAAGTATTGTCTTCAATCCTTTCAAGGACTTGAAATAGGACATCTCCTCTAGGATGCAACCTTGACTTCCTTTTGGACGGAAATCTCTCCTTTCTAAAGTGAACCCAAACTAAACCGCCAGGTTTAAAAACAACTTGCTTTCGACCCTTATTCTTTCTCAAAGCAGTTTGCTCATTTAACTTCTCAATTGCAAGCCTTGTTTGCTCGTGAATGTTTTTCATCCTTTCAGCCTTTTTCCTATATTCAAGCTTAGAAATATCATTAGTAGGTAATGGTAATAAATCAAGGGGAGTAAAGGGATTAAAACCATAAACAACCTCAAAAGGAGACAATACCTGTAGAATGATGGATTGTTCTATCGTAAGCAAATTCAATCATAGGTAAGTGATCTTCCCAAGAAGTTTATTTAACTTTCAAAACAGACCTCAACATGTTTCCTAAGGTTCTGTTAACTACTTCAGTTTGTCCATCATTTTGTCGGTGACAAGAAGTAGAAAATAATACTTCCCACAAATTACACGCCAAAAGTGGCTCAAAAACTTAGCATCCCTATCACTAAAAATGTTCTAGGTATAACAACTTCTTTTAAAAATAGACCAGCAACATGTGAAGCATCATTAGTCTTTAAACAAGGAATAAAACGAGCCATTTTGGAGAACCTATCTACCACAACAAATATACTATCCTTACCATACCCTGTTCTAGGCAAACCTAACATAAAATCCATAGAAATATCAATACAAGGTGAAGTAGGAACAGGTAATGGCGTATAAAGAGCATGTGGTAACACTTTAGATTTAGTTTATTTACATTCCAAACATTGTGCACACACTCTTTAAACATCTTTTCTCATGCCAAGCCAAAAGAAATCTTCAACAAGTATATCTAGTCTCTTTGGGACTCCAAAGTGACCCATAAGCCCTCCACAATGTGTTTCCCTTACAAATACTTCACGTAAAGAGAAATTAGGGATACACAAAGTATTTTTGTTAAAACGAAACCCATCTTGAAGATTAAACCTCTCAAAAGGGCCCAACTTACAATCTGCAAAAATCTTGCCAAAATCAATATTATTAACATAAAGTCCCTTGATTTGATCAATACCCATCAATTTAGAAGTCAAAGTAGAAACTAAGACATACCTTCTTTAAAGTGCATCAACAACAACATTCTCTTTCCCTTGTTTGTAAGAAATTACATAAGGAAAAGTTTCAATGAATTCAACCCACTTAGCATGCCTCCTACTAAGCTTACCTTGACTCTTCAAGTATTTCAATGATTCATAGTCAGTTTTAATGACAGACTCTCTTGGCCACAAGTAATGTTGCCAAGTGGCCAAAGCCCTTACCAAAGCATATAGCTCTTTGTCATAAGTGAAATAGTTCAATGTGGCTCCAGTCAACTTTTCACTAAAGTAGGCAATAGGTTTAGAATCTTCCATCAAAACAACACCTATTCATTTGCCAGAAGCATCACATTCAATTTCAAAAGATTTAAAGAAATCAGTCAATTGTAACAAAGGAGTAGAACATAACTTTTCTTTCAATAAGTTAAAAGAATCATCTTGTTCTTTTCCCAATGTAAAAGTCTTATCCTTTTTAATAATTTCAGTTAAAGGAGAAGCAATGGTGCTAAATTTTCTCACAAACCTCCTATAAAAACTAGCAAGTCCATGCAAACTCCTAACTTCAGTTACACTCTTAGGTTTTGGCCATTCCTTTATTGTTTTGATTTTCTCTTCATCAACCTCAACTCCTTTAGATCTAACTACAAAACCCAAGAAAATCACACGATCCACACAAAAAGTACACTTTCTAAGATTAGCAAATAAAAGTTGCTTTCTAAGAACTTCAAAAACTTGTATTAGGTGTTCTACATGCTCTTCTAAAGTGTTTGAAAAGATCAATATATCATCGAAGTACACCACAACAAATGTTTCATGAAAATCCTTAAAGCTTTGATTCATTAGTCTCATGAAAGTGCTAGGTGCATTAGTCAAGCCAAAAGGCATAACTAACCATTCATAAAGACCATATTTGGTCTTAAAAGCAGTTCCATTCATCTCCAGGATTCATTCGAATCTGATGGTAATCACTTTTTAGATCAATTTTAAAAAAGATTTTGGATCCATGTAATTGATCCAACATGTTATCAAGATGAGGAATACGATGGTGATACTTTACCGTTATCTTGTTGATTGCTCTACAATCCATGCAAATCCTCCAAGTTCCATATTTTTTAGGTACCAATAGGACGGGCTTTCTCACAAAACCTTTCTCAAGTAACTCCTCAACTTGCCTTGGAAGCTCCTTTATCTCTTCTGGATTACTCCTATAAGCAGGCCTATTTGAGATTTGCGATCCAGGCACAAAATCAATTTGATGCTCAATTCCACGTAAACATGGCAATCCATTAGGAATATCTTTAGGAAAGACATCTTCAAAATCCTGCAAAAGAGAAGAAATACTACTTGGTAAAGAAGAAGTTAGTAACTCAGAATTAATAAAAGCTTCTTTGTAAAAAAGTAGTACTATGGGCAACCCCTCTTTTCCTGCATTTAAACATTCTTTGGCTTTTATATGGAAACTCTCTTTTTTCCTTTCCTTAGCCTCTTTCTTGTTACCAAGACTTTCTATTTTTCAGTCAACCCTTTTTTATCTCTTCTCTCAAATTTCTGCCCTCTCTCTCTTTCTCTCAGCCATCTATTTTTTATTTAAACTCTTGGCCTCCTTTCTTTTCTTTTCCCTCAAGCTTACTTTTTATACCTCCCCTTGGTTTTCTCATTGTCTCCCTTAATCTCTTTTGATCTTCAAACATTTGAGAAGGAGATAAAAGTGCAAGAGTAAATTTCCTACCATTAAGCTCAAGAGAATATTTATTCTTCCTTCCATCATGAAAAGCATTCCTATCATAGTGCCAAGGATGACCCAGTAAGATATGACAAGCTTGCATAGGGATTATGTCACAAAGAATATCATCCTCATATCCACCAACATTGAATGATGTCATGCATTGTTGTTGTTTGCCTTTAGTTCACCACTATCATTTAACTATTGGAGTCTATAGGGAGTAGGGTGTTTCATGCATGCAAGTCCTAGTTTTTCCAAAAAGTATGAACTCACCACATTAGCACAACTACCACTATCAATGATCATAGAACAAGTTTTCCCCTTTATCCCACAGCTAGTATGGAATATATTCTCCCTTTGTTCTGCATTATTGCTTCCCAAATTGATAGTCATAATCCTCCTAACTGCCCCAATCATGCCATCATTAAAAGGTAGTTCTACTTCATCTTCACTCGCACCTCGCTCCTCTTCCTCACATTTTTTACTCTCGTATTCTCCACTCATAATCTTCCTAGCCACCCCAATCATACCAGTACGAGGCAGTTCGATATTGTCTTCATCACTCACATCTCCCTCTTCTTCTTCTCTCTCACTTTTTTCACTCTAATATCCCCCATCTTCTCTAAGAATGATGTTTCTTCTACTTGGACATTCATGCATTGTATGTCCCCTTCCTTTACATTTACGGTATTGAATAGAAATAGAAGGTGTAGAAGGTTTAGGGTTAAAGGTTTTACCTCCCTCTTTGTTCTTAAATTTGCCTTGACCCTTGTCTTCTTGAGGTCTAGAAGAACTCTGCATCTCTTGATTCGGTCATTGCTTCTTGGAGATGGTGTTTGACCGACCTTTCCACGAGCTAGTTTGCTTTCTTTTATTTTTCTTTTCTACCTTTCCAGACAAATAAATTAACTCATCTATTGTTATATATTGTTGTAATTCTACTACATCAGCTATTTCCTTATTTAAACCATTTAAAAACCTAGCCATTGTAGCCTCTTCTTCCTCCATACAATTAGCTTGGATGATAGCCATATCCATAGCCTTAAAGTATTCATCCACAAACATGGACCCTTGCTTCAATGTTTGAAGATGTTGTTGCAGCTCCCTTGGAAAGTGTGTGGCACAAATCTCTTCCTCATCACCCTCTTTATCTCAGCCTAAGTAGCAATTGGTGCTTGTCCTTCTTGCAGTCTGTCCTAGTAAGCCTTATCCACCAAATAGCAGCATAGTCAGAAAACTCAACAACAGCAAGTTTAACTTTCTTATCTTCAGAGTAGTTGTAACAGTCAAAGATGGCTTCAACGGTTCTCTCCCAATCAAGGTATAAGTCTGGATCCCTTGTTCCCTTGAAAGATGGCATCTTCATATCTATATTACTTATATTGTCATCTTGTACTCTACCTCTTTGTCCCCTCCTATTCCCACCCTTTCAAAATCAATATCATTAAAATCATCTATAGGGTTTTCTTGATTTACAATGAGAATATGGGGTATTTTTCTCCTAGCTTGGGGCTTAACATTATTTCCCTTCCTAAGTTCAGCTATTGTGTATCATTTTGCACAGCAATAGTGTCCCTCATTTCTTGGAATTGCAAATTCCACCTTTCGAACAGTTGATGCATAGCTTGCAAGGTAAAAACATTTCTTGTTTTGATTTCGGCTTCTTGGAGAACCCTTCATTCATCATCACTACCTGTACATGACATCTTAAATAAAATAATTAAATTGTATCACACAAATTGGCTTTTTCCTCAATTGTTCTCACACACACTTGCCTTTTTTCCTCTCGAAATAAGCTTTGAACAAAATACTCTATAGATTTATAGTTAAATCCAACTTGTATGAAGTTCTTAGTAGTAAAATATAGAATTTTAGGAAACGAATGAAAGAAGAACCAAATACTAGAACTAGTAGGCTCGATTGAAACACGACACGAACAAAAAAGGAAAGAATTATATATTGAGATCAGAAAGAGTAAGAAAAATTAAAAAAAATTTCTTATCTTTGAAATCTAGGATCCCCTCTTCTTGTTTGCTTTGTTAATTTTTGGAAACAAATTAAATACAAAAGAATTTCTTGGAGAGCAAGCAAATTTTTTTTATCTGACTTTTTTAGGTTTTTTTTTAAAGTTACTATTCGTGATGCTACAGTAACGTCTTTTTTCTTTTTTTTTTTTTTTTTGCTCTTTCTATTCAAGAAATCCCAAGAATTATCAAGAATGAAATCTTGATAGAACTGCTCTGATACCACTTGATAACAACAAAGGAAATGGGAAAATTCAGGGAAAGAATTCCAAGAACTTCCAAGAATGCAAGTTCTATAGCCTTGACAATATCCAAGCAACAACGTTTTAATTTATTGAAGAAATCAAACGCCTTTACATAAGAACAAATCAAAATAATAGATTGGATCTTGACCACTTTACGAATAACTTGAGACAATAATTAATAACTAGTATTAATCGCCCTCTAAGAATATCACAAAGGAATCGATGATGTAACAATAAAGAAGTTATCTTACTACCTTGAACTATGAACTACAAAAGGTTGAACGATAAATCTCAAAGCATAAGTAACAAAGGTTCAAAAGAACTCTCAATAATATTGTCAATAATAATGAAGTACCACAATAATGAAAAAAACTCCTATTTATAGGAGTAAAAAGTCCTTAATACTAGGTAGGGTGGGTGCCAAAGAAAACCCTAACTTGGAGGCTATGCTAAATACTAGAAAACATAATTAAAACTACTATTTTGGGCCATTGGTTTGGACTCCAATTGAGCTTCTTTTGAAACACCCCTTTTTGGACCTCTTTTAAGCTCATTTTAAGCTTTTCTGGGTGCTCTTTTGGTGGACTTGAAGGGCAGATTTTGGGACCCAATCTTCCTTCTCTTAGACTTCAATTAGGGCCACCAAATAATTGTAAAAACTTGGACAATTCTTCTCCTTTGGGCTTGAGCTCTTCCTCTACAATTAAATAATTTTTTATTTGCCATTGAAGTCTAGCAACCTTAGTTTGCAATTCTTTAGCTTGAGATCTTGTAAATGGCCTTATTGGAGCTTCTAAAACACAATCCTTGTCCTTGATGCTATCACCCAGGGTTTCGTGGTGCCGAGGTAGGCCAACATGTTTGAAGATTGTACGGATATTTTAAAGGTTGCCGGGGTTCGGAATTTTTGGGTTGTGCAATGCTTTGGGGAGTTGAAAGAATGATATTTCATTGACAGGGCATTTCTGCGGTCCATTATACGGCCGCATAACTACTCTGCAGACCATAAATTTGCCGCAGAGTGCAACAAGAATAATGCCGATTTTGGAGGTCATTTTGCGGTCAACTATGCAATCGAATAATCATGCCACAGGCCGCATGTTATGCCCCGACCTTAGGTAGCACGACCGGCGCTCAACAGAGTTAGCCCGGTCGAGCAAGCCTGCACAATGCCGTCTACCCAACTCACCCATGAATAAGGAGAATAATATATTTCATCAATTAGACGGCAAGCGGCCATGTGTACAACAACGTTCATTTCCATAAGTTACATCATTATCCACTTCCCGAAATACTACACAATAAAATCATAGTTCAAGTGGATCAGATGATACGATTACAACATTTTTAGTTCAACTTTCCCAAAACAAGATACAACCGACACTATGTCTACGGAGCCTCTAACATAAACAAAAGAGTGCTAGGACAGTGCTAGCAACAAGGCCCCCGCTATACCTCAAAATGCTATGTACAAAGGACAAGAGATACAGGACCCTGAAATGAAGTGGGATCACCAAGTTAGCTGAGGAGAGGGTGTGTTGTTGTCACTGATCAATACCACATGCTATGGAACCACCTGCATCCATTAAAGATGCAGCGCCCCGTGCAAAAAGGGACGTTAGTGCATATGGAATATTACTAGTAAGTAAAACTAAACACCCTCTCATTAGAACAAATAACGTAAACTAAGAAGGAAACATGAAATCATTAAGAGGCTCAAACTACATCAATGTGTCAAGTTAGGAGAAAGTAATTTCGAGTAAGTTTCAATATTTTGAAGTTGGGAGATATTTAGCACTGATACACCACCATGTTTTTAGCACGGAGTCCAATCTCAGCCCGATCTGCTAAACAGTCTCACCCCGAGTAATCCACTCACAATACGACCATGTGCGGCATGGCATTCGATCTCAGCCCGATCAACTAAGCCGTCTCACCACAATGCCGCGTGGGTTGACATCACATCACATCTCGCTAGCAATAATCTCTTCCCATTCAATGGGAAATATCTCAACACACCTCTCATCCCATATAAGGGAAAACAATCTCATCATATTAAAATGGGGATTTACCCCACAATCACTCCTACACGGCACGTGTAGTTTTGGGGTTAGGTTATTTTGACCTACCCTTCCTCGGTGACTAAAAAATAATCCAAAGCATTTATTATTAAAAGGATTCACAACTCATTTCAACATCTTGTTCACGCCTCTTTGTTTTATTAGCACTAATGGCCCCAAATGTAATATCATTTTTGGCACGTTGGCCGTATTTCATATTCTATACTTACTGTTTCACTTTCAAACATCATCGCGGATTGTCAACAACAAGCATTTATATTCAATACTTTAAGTGCCCATCTGAGCAATTAAGGGTCTTAGGCACATGCGATTTCTCACACAATTTGACATGATAGCTTTCACTAGAATTATGTTTTCAAGTCATAACATATTAACACACAGCGCATACTTAAATCACATTCTCAAATAGTAACTCAACATAACAAAAACATTTGGAATACATATTGGATGCATATATCTTTTGACACAAGGCTTATTTGGAATAATCAATTTATAATGAGCAACGTGGGACTTACAAGGCCATTATGGGGTTCCATTCTGAACGAGTGTAGCCAACATACCTCACTTTGAGTCTTCCTTAATTCACTACACCATCCTGGAAGTCCTAGCAACTTTGATCTATTTAGAGATATAGCAAAATTGAACACAAATTAGGAAAGAGTTCATTGTTCCAGCTCATTTGAGCATTTTATCAAACACTTGGTGTTTATTATGATTTCAAGGTCCTCCTATGGTGGATTTCTTCATTCCACTACACAAAGTCTATCCAATTTAGCTCAACAATCTTCCCTCAAACCTTGATAGTACGTGCATGCATAATGGACAACTCCCACACCCAAGAATTTTTTTTTCAAAAATATAATATTATATTAATAGTAGAAACAAACCACAACAGAAAAATAAGTAAGGGGGGAAAAAAGCTTCGTTAGCTAGTTTTAGTTAAATTCCGAAATTGAGGGTTAGGCATTAGAATCGTACCTTTAGGATTAAAGCCTAGTGAGGTTTTCCTTGGTAATTCTCCAAGCCTTGAGCAAGAATTGAGAAACAATGAGTTTAGGAACCACCTTTCACTCTAGATCACTTTTCCACTCTCAAAATATCAGATTTTTACCTTCCAAATAGTCTTCAACAACTATAAATCGAAATAGGGTCAGGCTAAAAAAATTAAAAAAATGAAGCCCCGATGCAGATCTGCGGTCAAATATGCGATCGCATAACGCTTTTGCAATCCGCAAAATGGACCATATAATGGCTCTCCGAAACTGGGCATTTCTCCTTCACTCTGCGACAGGTCTGCGGTCCACAGAACAATTTTGTGGTTGCATAATGTTCCATAGAACTCCGCGAGGGACTGTGCGGCTCGCAAAATGATTATGTTGATGCATAATGGACCGCATAATGGTCCTACAATTAGCTCAAGAATCTATTTTATTCCGCGGAAGATCTGCGGCCCGTACCGCGGCTCGCAAGCTCAGAAACTCGGACTCTACAATCATAACACATAAATCTACCTCAGCACCATGAAACTCCGGGTTTTAGGTAAAATTTTATGGGGCAAGCTCAGAAACTCGGACTCTACAATCATTAACACATAAATCTACCTCAGCACCATGAAACTCCGGGTTTTAGGTAAAATTTTATGGGGCCATACATCCTCCCCCTCTTTGGATGTCCTCGAATGAGGGTCAAAATCAGCCATTTGCATCCGCAAAATTTCAGTTATTCCTTCACACACCAACAATCCCCAATTTTTGACTAACTCCCTAAATTTCCAAAAATATCGACAGAGTTTTCCCAGTAACATAACCTAATAACATAACCACAACACAACGAGGTAAAACAATATGGAAACAACGCCGGCAACAATGCCATAAGCATTGCATTACCAAAAGGGAGTATCCTTAGCATAAGCTGTACAGGGGGAATATATTTTGTAGAAAGTTAGCTCTTAACATCATGGATACAATTTCATAGCTATTCAAACAAATTAGGGGATTTCTTCTTCATCTCTTCCACGGCTTCCCAGGTGGCCTCTTCAACCTGTTGGTTTCGCCATAGCACTTTCACGGAGGCAATCTCTTTATTTCTCAACTTTCAGACTTGCCTATCAAGAATGGTAATTAGAATTTCTTATTATGTCAGTCCTTCATTAACCTCTATAGTCTCAACTAGAACAATAAGCGACGGATCTCCAATCACCTTCTTCAACATGGATACATGAAACATCGGGTGCACTAAAGACATCTCTAGAGGTAGTCCTAGCCTGTAAGCCACCTGACCGATCCTCTGAATGATCCTGTACGGTCCGAATACCTTGGACTCAATTTCCCTTTTATACCAAACAGCATTACCCCCTTCTTGGGGGAAACCTTCAAGAATACCCAACCATCCTCTTGGAACTCCAAATTCCTACGACGTATATTCGAATAGGGTTTCTGATGACTTAGGGCAGTTTTTCAACCACTCCTTAATGATCTTAACCTTCTCCATAGCCTGATGCACGAGGTCTGGTCCTATCAACTTCGCTTCCCCAATCTCGAACCATCCAATGGGAGATTTACATCTCCTACCATATAGAGCCTCGAACAGTGCCATCTGAATGCTAGCATGATAACTATTATTGTAGGCAAATTCTATGAGTGAAAAATGATCATCCTAGGTATTTTTGAAGTCAAGAACACAAGCACACAACATATGCTCGAGCGTCTAAGTTGTCCGCTCTACTTGCTCGTCCGTCTGTAGATGGAAAGATGTACTAAGATTTACCTGAGTACCCAACCCTTGCTGAAATTTTATCCAAAAGTTAGCTATGAAATGTAACCCCCCCCCCCCCCCCCCCCC
>MCJB01028690.1:184250-233859 GCA_002018475.1 Nicotiana obtusifolia
GCCGATCAGAAATGATGGAAACTGGAGTGCCATGCAGCCTGACTATTTCCTTGATATAGAACTGAGCATATTGTTCCGCTTTGTCAGTAGCCTTAACAGGTAAGAAGTGTGCTGATTTCGTGACTCGATCCACAATCACCCAAATCGAGTCAACCTTGCAAGTAGTGCAAGATAGTCCTGCCACAAAGTCCATATTGGTCAACTCCCATTCCACATCAGAATTTCTATGTTCTATCCCAACCCACCGTGCCTTTGGTGTTCGGCCTTCACGTGCTGACAATTTGGATATCTTGCCAAAATTTTAGCTACATTCCTCTTCATATCATTCCACCAGTAGACTTCCTTAAGATCACGGTACATCTTTGTAGAGCCAGGTTGCACAGAATACCTAGAAGTGTGAGCCTCAGCCATGATTCTTTCTCGAAGACCATCTACATTTGCAACACATAATCGCCCTTGGTACCTTAGGGTACCATCATCCATGCCAGGAGAAAAGGCCATGGTCTTATGTTTATGAATCCCCTCCTTCCATTGTACCAATAATGGGTCGTTGTATTTCTTTTCTTTGACTTCCACAACAAGCGATGATTCAGCCCTATTTTGTACAATCACTCCTCCTTCACTAGAATCCGCAAGACGAACTCCCAAACTAGCCAACCGATGAACCTCCTTGGCCAACGGCCTTTGATATGCCTCCAAGTAAGCCAAACTACCAATAGATTTCCGGCTAAGAGCATCTGCTACATCATTATCCTTTCCTGGGTGATATAGAATATTGATGTCGTAATCCTTGAGTAACTCAAGCCATCTTCTCTGCCTCAGATTCAATTCCTTCTGTTTGAAAAATATATTGAAGGCTCTTATGGTCCGTGAATATATCCACATGGATCCCATACAGATAATGACGCCAAATCTTCAATGCAAATACCACCGCCGCAAGCTCTAAGTCAGGTGTTGGATAGTTCTTTTCATGATTCTTGAGTGGCCTAGAAGTATAAGCTATCACCTTGCCATGTTGCATGATACACACCCAAGTACAATTCTTGAAGCATCACAATATACAACAAACCCATCTGTATCCTCTGTAGGGTCAACACCAGTGCCGTAGTCAATCTTGATTTTAACTCCTAGAAGCTCCTTTCACAAGCATCTAACCATTGGAACATAATCGCCTCCTACGTTAATTTAGTCAACGGAGAGGCAAGGGTAGAGAACCACTCCATAAACTTCCTGGAACATCTAGCTAAGCCCAAGAAACTATGAATCTCTATTGGGGTAGTAGGTCTAGGCCAATTCTTCATCGCTGAAATCTTCTGAGGATCAACCTTAATTCCTTCTCTAGAGACAACATGACCCAAGAATGTGACAGATTCAAGCCAAAATTCACATTTTGAAAACTTCGCATACAACTGCTGCTGATACAGGGTCTATAAAACTGCCCTAAGATGATTGGCATCATCCTCTCGACTACGTGAATATACCAGAATATCGTCAATGAAAACTATCACAACGGAGTCAAGAAAATTCTTGAAGACTCGATTCATAAGATCCATGAAAGCTACCGGGGTATTTGTTAGCCCAAAAGACATTACCAGAAATTCAAAGTGCCCATATCGGGTCCTAAAAGTTGTTTTTGGAGTATCCTGCTCCTTGATCTTCAATTGGTGATACTCAGTTCTTAAATTGATCTCGGAGAAGTACTTAGCAGCCTGCAATTGACCAAAAAAGTCATCTATCCTTGGCAGTGGATACTTATTCTTGATCGTGACTTTGTTGAGCTGCCGATAGTCAATACAAATTCTCAATGACCCATCTTTCTTCCTTACAAAAAGGACCGGTGTGCCCCAAGGGCGACACACTTGGCCGGATGAAACCCATCTCTAATAAATCCTTTAATTTTTCCGTTAGCTCCTTCAACTCTGCTGGTGCAATTCTATATGGAAGAATAGATATAGGTTGTGTGCCTGGTATCACATCAATCCCAAAATCAATCTCCCTTTCTGGGGGAATCCCAGGGAGCTCGTCCGGAAAGACCTCCGAGAATTCATTCACAACTGGCACAAACTCAAGTGTAGGTGCCTCAGCGTCGGTGTCCGTAACCCGGACCAAATGGTAAATACAACCCTTGTTGATCATCTTGGCGACCTTAAGGTAAGAAATAAACTTACCCTTCGGCACCACATCATTCCCCTTTCATTCAATAACTGGCTCATATGGAAATTCAAATCCAACGGTTCTGGTTTGGCAATCAAGCTTAGCAAAACATGAATAAAGATAGTACATCCCCATGATTACATTAAACTCTACCATCCCCAATTCAAAGAGATTGGCTTTGGTGTCCCGACCACGCATTTTGACAACACAGTACCTATAAACCCGCGCATCCATAATAGACTCACCAACCGGAGTAGATACAGAGAACGGCTCATGAAGCTATTCCGGCTCTATCCCAAATTCTATAGCAACATAGGGAGTAACATATGACAAGGTGGAACCGAGATCAATAAGAGCATATACATCAGGAGTTTGGACAGTCAATATACTTGTGACATCATCTGTAGAAGCCTCTGAACTCTGGCAACCCTTCATAGCATAGAAGCGATCGGGTCCTCCCGAACTCTGTGAACCACCCCTAGCTGCACCACGCCCTGCGGGTGTTGGAGTGTCTCGAGCCGTAGGAGGTGCTGCGGATGTAGGGGTTGTAGAACTGGCTGGCTGTGCTTCACCCCTGCCCATGCTCTGGTGGGACGAATGACAATCCCTCTTAATGTGACCCCTCACACCACACCCGTAGTATATGGGCTGGTCTAGGAAGCAGGCCCCAAAGTGCATCTTCCCACACCTAGTGTATGGGGGCCTTCGCTGCTGCTGAAATCTCCCACAAGTCCGACCCTGCTTGTAGGATCCCCTATTGCCCTAGCTGGACCAAAAACGGCTCCACCGTTACTGACTGGGCCCCGATGGCTGCGCACTGACTAAAGACTGAGCAAAAGACTAAGATGACCTTCATGACCCTCCCGTGAATGCTGACCTACCACCCCCACCAAGAGAAGAACCACCAAAGTTGCCCGCGGACCGGGCCTTGCTGCTGCCCTCACGCTCCATTCTATCATTCAATTTGCGGGTCTTTGTGGCTTGAGAAAATGCCACCATCTTACCATAGTTCATATCAGAGTTCAAGGCAGCTATAGCGGCCTCATTAATAACCAAAGGGCTTGGCCTTGCACAAATCGATGCACTCTAGCCTCCATAATGGGCATCATGTAGATGGCATATTTGGACGGGCGCGCGAATCTCATATGATACTCCCACACACGCATGCTACCTTGTTTTAGGCTCTCAATCTCGGCGGCATGGGCTGCCTTAGTCTCGACAGGCAAGAAATGATCAATGAAAGCATTGGCAAACTCACTCCACCTCGTCGGAGGGCTCACCTCCTCACGGGAGTCCTCCCACATCTCAAACTAAGTATAGACCACCCCTCAGCACTAACTCAGAGGGTCTTGTGCATCTCGTCTACAATGTCTTGTGGGCCCTCCACAGGATCAATACCTCTGAACACTGAGGATCCAACTGGAGAAACTTGTTCACCCTGGAACCAGCTGAATCCCCTGGCTGACTAGAAGAAATGGGTGCAACTTGATCTCTGGGCCTGGGAAGCCACTATCTGAACCAACATATGTATGGCTCCCCTAAAATCCCCATCAGATACACCAGGACCGGAAGATGGGGCAGGAGGTGGAACTAGAATATTAGTTGGAGGGATCGTTGCACCCTCAAAAGGTGTAGGGACAGGTACAGTCTAATCAAGTGTAGTAGAATTAGGCAGTGTAGTAGTCCGAGGAATATTCTCACACCTCGGGCGCTCACGCACATCATCAAGTAAAGAATCCACTGCCACTCCTGGGGTGGCATTGGCTCCATGGCCATTTCATCCTTTCTTCCTAGGCGCCATGTACTAAAAATTAGAGCAATGCACGAGTTAGAAGAGGAACACTCTTACAATCAGCCCTATCGCATGATCTAGAACATTAAAGAAGGGTATTATTCCTAAATGCCCAAGTAGCGTCCTATTTATAGATATGGTCGACAACACACCGATAAGAAGTACTCTACTAGGGATGGCTCTAACACATCCTAGGACACTTTAGGCTCCGATACCAAGCTTGTCTTGCCCCGACCTGGGGGAGCACGACCGGCGCTCAACAGAGTTATCCCGATCGAGCAAGCCTGCATAGTGCCATCTACCCAACTCACCCATGAATAAAGAGAAGAATATATTTCATTAATTAGACGGTAAGAGGCCCTGTGTACAACACTGGTTCATTTCCATAAGTGACATCATCAACAAGTTCCCAAAATTGTACACTATGCAATCATAGTTCAAGTGGAACAGATGATATGATTACATTTTTAGTTCAACCTTCCCAAAACAAGATACAACCCACACTACATCTACAGAGCCTCTAACAAAAAATAAAGAGTGTTAAGACAGTGCCTGCAACAAGGCCTCGGCTATACCTAAAAATGCTATGTACAAATGACAAGAGGTAAAGGAACCCAAAATGAAGTGGGGCTCACCAAGTCAGCTGAGGATAGGATGTGCTGCTATCACTGATCAATACCACCTGCTATGGAACCACCCGCATCCATTAAAGATGCATCGCCCTCGGCAAAAAGGGACATTAGTACATATGGAATAGTACTAGTGTGTAAAACTAAACACCCTATCATTAGAACAAATAAAGGTAAATAGAAAAGGAAACATTAAATCATTAAGAGACTTAAACCGCATCAAGGTGTCAAGTTAGGGCTAAGTAATTTCAAGTAAGATTCAATCTTTTCAAGTTAGGAGATCTTTAGCACCGATACACCATCGTGTTTTTAGCACAGAGTCCGATCTCAGGCCGATCGGTTCAGCCGTCCTACCCCGAGACATCCACTCACAATAACACCATGTGCTTGTGGCATGGCATCCGATCTCAGCCCGATCGGCTAAGCCTCTCACCACAATGCCGTGTGGGTCAACATCACATCACATCTCGCTAGGAATAATCTCATCTCATTCCATGTGACACATCTCCACACATCATTCTCATCCCATATAAGGGGAAACAATCTCATCACATTAACACGGGGATTTACCCCTCAATCACTCTTACATCGGCACGTGTAGTTTTGGGGTTAGGTTATTTTGACCTACCCTTCCTCGGTGACTAAAAGATACTCCCAAAGCATTTTTTATTAAAAGTATTCCAACTCATTACAACATCGTGTTCACGCCTCTTTGTTTTATTGTCACTAATGGCACCAAATACAATATCATTTTTGGCACGTTGGACATATTTCATATTCCATACTTACTGTTTCTCTTTCAAACATCATCGCAGATCGTCAACAACAAACATTTCTATTCAAGACTTTAAGTACCCATCTGAGCAATTAAGGGTCTTAGGCACATGTGATTTCTCGCAAAATTCAACATGATAGCTTTTATTAGAATCACGTTTTCAAGTCAAAACATATTAACCCTCCGCCTATACTTAAATCACATTCTCAAATAGTAACTCAACATAACAAAAACATTTGAAATACATATTGAACGCATATAACTTTTGACACAAGTCTTATTTGGAATAATAAATTTATAATGAGCAACACAGGACTTTCAAGGCCATTGTGGGGTTCCATTCTAAAAGAAAAGCTTAACTAACATACCTATCTTTGAGTCTTCCTTCATCCACTACACAATTATGGAAGTCCTAGAAACTTTAATCTATCGAGATATAGCAAAATTGAACACAAATTAGGAAGGAGTTCATGGTTCCAGCACATTTGAGCATTTTATCAAAAACTAGGTGGGTATTATGATTTTAAGGTCCTCCTATGGTGGATTCCTTCCTTCCACTACCCAAATTTCTATTCAATTTAGCTCAACAATTTTTTCCCAAACCTTGATAGTACATGCATGCATAATGGATAACTCCCACACCCAAGAATAGCTTTTCTCATTACCTAGTTTTTGTTAAATCCCGAAATTGAGGGCTACGGAGTAGAATCTTACCTTTTAGATGAAAGCTTAGCAAGGTTTCCTTTGGTAATTCTCCAAGCCTTAAGCACGAATTGAGAAACAAGGAGTTTAGGAACCCCCTTTCACTCTAGAGCACTTCCCCACACTCAAAATATTAGATTTATACCTTACAAATGGTCTTCAACATCTATATATCAAATAGGGTCGGGCTAAAAAATTTAGAAAATGAAGCCTCGATGTAGATCTGCGGTCGAATATACGACCGCATAACGCTTCTGCGATCCGCAAAATGGACCGCATAATGGCCCTCCAGAACTGGGCATTTCTGCTTCACTCGATGACAGGTATGCGGTCTGCAGACCAATTCTGCGGTCGCATAATGCGCCATATAACTACCCTTCGAAAAGTTTTTTGTTTGATCCCTGATGGATTGTGCGTCCGCGAAATGATTATCCGGCTGCATAATAGACCACATGATGGTTCTAAAATTAGCTCAAGTTTCTGCTTCATTCCACGGCAGATCTACGGTCTGCAGATCAGTTCTGCAATTTTCAAGTGGATCACTAAAACGCCCTGCACTGCTAAACAATTTCTTCAACTCCCCAACGCACGTTCAACCCAAAAAGTGTGTACTGCGGCTCACAAGCTCCGAACTGCGGCTCTACAATCAACAACACATAAATCTACCTCGGCACCACGAAACTCCAGGTTTTAGGTTAAAGTTTATAGGGCCTTACATCCTCCCCCGCTTAGGATCATTTTTCCTCGAATGAGGGTCAAAATGCACCATTAGCAGCCACTGTGATTCAGGTATTACTTCACACACCAACAACCCCTAATTTTTGACTAACTCCCTAAATTTTGAAAAATTTCGGCAAAGTTTGCCCTATAACTGGGCCTATCCACCTATCAAAGTATCCCAGAAACCAATCCTAATAACATAACCACAACACAACGAGGTAAAACAATATGGACACAACGCCGGCAACAATGCCATATACATTACATTACCAAGAGGGAGTATCCTTAGCATAAGTAGTATAGGAGGAACATAATTTGTAGAAAGTTAGCTCTTAACATCATGGATACAATTTCATAGCTATTCAAATAAACTAGGGTATTGCTTCTCCATCTCTTCCCCAGCTTCCCAGGTGGCCCATACAACCTCTTGGTTTCGCCATAGCACTTTCACGGAGGCAATCCCTTTATTTCTCAACTTCTAGACTTGCCAATCAAAAATGGTAATTGAGATTTTTTCATAAGTCAGTCCTTCATTAACCTCTATAATCTCAACCGGAACAATAAGAGATGAATCAACCACTACCTTCTTCAACATGGATACATGAAACACCAGGTGCACTAAAGACATCTCTGGAGGTAGTCCTAGCCTGTAAGCCACCTGACCGATCCTCGGAATCATTTTGTATGGTCCGACATACCTTGGACTCAATTTCCCTTTCTTACCAAACTGCATTACCCCCTTCATGGGAGAAACCTTCAAGAACACCCAATCATCCTTTTGGAACTCCAAATTCCTATAACGTATATCCGAATAGGACTTCTGACGACTCTGTGCAATTTTCAACCGTTCTTTAATGATCTTAACCTTCTCCATAGCCTAATGCACGAGGTCTGGTCCTATAAACTCCGCTTCCACAATCTCAAACCATCCAATGGGAGATCTGCATCTTCTATCTTATAGAGTCTCGAACGGTGCCATCTAAATGCTAGCATGATAATTATAATTGTAGGAAAATTATATGTGTGGAAAATGATCATCCCAGCTACCTTTGAAGTCAAGAACACAAGCGCGCAACATATCCTCGAGCATTTGAATAGTCCGCTCAGCTTCCTCGTCGGTCTGTGGATGGAAAGATGTACTAAGATTTATCTAAGTACCCAACCCTTGCTGAACTTTCTTCCAAACATTAGCTGTGAACTGTGCCCCTTGATCAGAAATGATGGAAACTGGGTGCCATGCAGCCTGACTATTTCCTTGATATACAACTGAGCATACTGTTTCGTTGTGTCGGTAGCCTTAATAGGTAAGAAGTGTGTTGATTTTGTGAGGCGATCCACAATCTCCCAAAATCGAGTCAAACTTGCGAGGAGGTAGTCCTACCACAAAGTCCATATTGATCATCTCCCATTTCCACATCGGAATTTCTATGTTCTGTGCCAACCCACCGGGCCTATGGTGTTCGGCCTCTACTTGTTGACAATCTGGACATCTTTCCACAAAGTCGTCTACATTGCTTTTCATATCAGTCAACCAGTAGATTTCCTTAAGATCATGGTACATCTTTGTAGAGCCCGGGTGCACGAAATGCCTAGAAGTGTGAGCCTCAGCCATGATTCTTTCTCGGAGACCATCCACATTTGGAATACATAGTCGCCCTTGGTACCTTAGGGTACCATCATCAATGCTAAGAGAAAAGGCCATGGTCAATCCCAATGAATCCCCTCGATATGATTCAGCCCTATGTTGCACAATCACTCCTCCTTCACTAGAATCAGCAAGAAGAACTCCCAAACTAGCCAACAGATGAACCTCCTTGGCCAACGGCCTTTAATAGGCCTCCAAGTGAGCCAAACTAGTTGATTTCCGGCTAAGCGCATCCGCCACAGCATTTTCCTTCCTCGGGTGATACAGAATATTGTTGTCGTAATATTTGAGTAACTCAATCCATCTTCCTTGCCTCAGATTCAATTCCTTCTGTTTAAAATGTATTGAAGGCTCTTATGGTCTGTGAATTTATCCACATGGACCACATACAGATAATGACGACAAATCTTCAATGCATATACCACCGCCGCAAGCTCTAAGTCATGTGTTGGATACTTCTTTTCATGATTCTTGAGTTGCCTAGAAACATAAGCTATCACCTTGCCCTGTTGCATTTATTCACACCCAAATCCGATTCTTGAAGCATCACAACATACCACAAACCCATATGTACCCTCTAGTAGGGTCAACACCGGTGTCGTAGTCAATCTTGATTTCAACTCCTGGAAGCTCCTTTCACAAGCATCTGACAATTGGAACTTAACCGCCTTCTACGTCAATTTAGTCAATGGAGGGGCAAGGGTAGAGAACCCCTCCACAAACTTCGTGTAATATCCAGCTAAGCCCAAGTAACTGTGAATCTCTATTAGGGTAGTAGGTCTAGGCCAATTCTTCACTAGTGAAATCTTCTGATGATCAACCTTAATTCCTTCTCTAGAGACAACATGACCCAATAATGTGACAAATTCAAGCTAAAATTCACATTTCGAAAACTTCACACACAACTGGTGCTGATACAGGGTCAGCAAAACTACCTTGAGATGATTGGCATGGTCCTCTCGGTTGCGTGAATATACCAGAATATTGTCAATGAACACTATCACAAAGGAGTGAAGAAAAGGCTTGAAGACTCGATTCATAAGATCCATGAAAGTTGCGGGTGCATTTGCTAGCCCAAAGGACATTACGAGAAACTCAAAGTGCCCATACCGGGTCCTAAAAGTAGTTTTCGGAATATCCTTCTCCCCCATCTTTGATTGGTGAAACCAAATCTTAAATCAATCTTAGAAAAATACGTTGCAGCCTCCAATTGATCAAACAAGTTATATATCCTTAGCAGTGGGTACTTATTCTTGGTCGTGACTTTGTTGTTCTTAGTCAATACACATTCTCAGTGACCCATCTTTCTTCCTAGCAAAAAGGACCGGTGCGCTTCAATGGCGACACACTCAGCCGGATGAAACCCTTCCCAGATAAATCCTTTTGTTGTTCCTTTAGCTCCTTCAACTCTGTTGGTGCCATTCTATAAGATGGAATAGATATAGGTAGCGTGCCTTGCATCAGATCAATCCCAAAATCAATCTCCCTGTCTAGCGGGATCCCAGGGAGCTCGTCTAGAAAGACCTTCAAAAATTCATTCATAACTGGCACAAACTCAAGTGTAGGTGCCTCAGCGTCAGTGTCCGTAATCCGAACCAAATGGTAAATACACCCCTTATTGATCATCTTGGCGGCCTTAAGATAAGAAATAAACCTACCATTCGGCTCCACATCATCCCCCTTCCATTCAATAACTGGCTCGTTTGGAAATTCAAATCCTACGAATCTGGTTCGGCAATCAAGCTTAGCAAAACATGAATAAAGCCAGTCCATCCCCATGATTACATCAAAATCAACCATCCCCAATTCAATGAGATCGGCCATGGTGTCTCGACCACTCACTATGACAACGCAGTCCCTATAAACCCACGTGGCCATAATAGACCCTCCAACCGGACTAGATACAGAGAACGGTTGTTCTGGCTCTATCCCAAATTCCATAGCAACATAGGGAGTGACATATGACAAGGTGGAACCTGAATCAATAAGAGCATATACATCATGAGATTAGACAGTCAATATATCTGTAATGACAACTAGAAAAGCCTTTGAACTCTAGCGACCCGTATAGCATAGAAGTGGTTGGGTCCTCCCGAACTCTGTGCTCCACCCCTAGCTGCACCACGCCCTCCGGGTGCTGGAGTGCCGCGAGCTGGAGGAGGTGCTGCGGATATAGTGGCGGCAGAACTGGCTGGATGTTTTGCACCCTTGCCCATGCTCTGGTGGGACGAACGACAATCCCTCTGAATGTGACCTCTCATACCACTCCCGTAGCATATGGGCTGGTCCATGAAGCAGGCCCCAAAGTGCATCTTCTCACGCCTAGGGAATGGGGGCCTCCGCTGCTGCTGAAATCTCCCAATAGATTGACCCTGCTGGTAGGATACCCTGTTGCCCTGGCTGAGCCTAAAATGGCTCCACCACTGCTGATTGGGCCCCGATGGCTGCAAACTGCCTTAAGACTGAGAAAAAGACTGGATGGCCCTGATGACCCTCCCCTGAATGCTGAACTACCACCACCAAGGCCATGTTGTTGCCGTCACGCTCCATTCTATTCTTCAATTTGCAAGTATCCGTTGCTTGAGCAAATGCCACAATCTTACCACAGTTCATATCGAAATTCAAGGCAGCTGTAGCGACCTCATTAATAACCAAGGGGCTAAGGCCCTGCATAAACTGGCACTCTCTAGCCTCTATAGTGGGCAACATGTAGATAGCATATTTGGACAAGCGCACGAACCTCATAAGATACTCCACAGACTCATGCTACCTTGTTTCAGGCTCTCAAACTCGGTGGCACGGGCTGCCTTAGTCTCAGCAGGCACGAAATGATCAATGAAAGCATCGACAAACTCACTCCACCTCGTTGGAGGGCTCCCCTCCTCACGGAGTCCTCCCACATCTCAAACCAAGTATAGGCCACCCTTTTCAGGCGGTAGAAGGACAACTCCACTCCCTCCGTATCAGTAGCACGCAAAACGTGAAGGGTCTTGTGCATCTCGTTAATAAAGTCCGGGGGTCCACCTCAGGATCAGTACCTGTGAACATTGAGGGATCCAATTGGTGAAAATTGTTCACCCTAGAACTAGTGGAATCCCATGGCTGACTAGAAAAAGTGGGTGCAACTTGATCTCTGGGCTTGGGAAGCCACTATCTGAGCCAACATATGTATGGCTCCCCTAAAATCCCCATCAGATACACTGGGACCGGAAGATGGGGATGGAGGTGGAACTGGAATATTAGTTGGAGGGATCGTTGCACCCTCAGAAGGTGTAGGTACAGGTACAGTCTAATCAGGTGTAGTAGAATCAGGCAGTGTAGTAATCGTAAGAATATTCTCACCCCTCGAGCGCTTACCCGCATCATCAAGTAGAGAATCCACTGCCGGTCCTGGGGTGGTATTGGCTCCTTGGCCTGTTCTTGCTTTCTTCCTAGGTGCCATGTACTAAAAATTAGAGCAATGCACGAGTTAGAGGAGGAACAATCTTGCAATCAGCCCTACCACATGATCTAGAACATCAAAGAAAGGTATTATTCCTAAATGCTCAAGTAGCGTCCTACTTATAGATATGGTCGACAACACAACAATAAGAAGGACTCTACTAGGCATGGCTTCGAGAAATCCTAGGACACATTAAAACCGTAGGCTCTGACACCATGTTTGTCACGCCCTGGCCTTGGGGAACGCGACCAACGCTCAACAGAGTTACCCTGATCGAGCAAGCCTGCACAATACCGTCTACCCAACTCACCCATGAATAAATAGAAGAATACATTTCATTAATTAGAAGATGAGGGGCCATGTGTACAACACCAGTTCATTTCATAAGTTACATCATTAACAAGTTCCAAAAATAGTACACTATAAAATCATAGTTAAAGTGGAACAGATGATACGATTACAAAATTTTTAGTTCAACCTTCCTAAAACAAAATACAACCCACACTATGACTACGGAGCCTCTAATAGAAACAAAAGAGTTCTAAGACAATGCCAGCAACAAGCCCCCGGCTATACCTCAAAATGCTATGTACAAAGGACAAGAGATACATGACCCCGAAATGAAGTGTGGCTCACCAGGTCAGCTGAGGAGAGGGTGTGATGCTGTTGCTGATCAATAACACCTGCTAAGGAACCACCTGCATCCATTAAATATGCATTGCCCCAGAAAAAAAGGACGTTAGTATATATGGATAGTACTAGTATGTAAAACTAAACACCCTCTCATTAGAACAAATAACGGTAAATGGAGAAGGAAACATGAAATCATTAAGAGACTCAAACCGCATCAAGGTGTCAAGTTAAGGGAAAGGTAATTTCAAGTAAGTTTCAATATTTTAAGCTAGGATATCTTTAGCACCGATAAACCACCGTGTTATTAGTACGAAGTCCAATCTCTGCTCGATCGGATAAGCCGTCTCACCTCGAGACATCCACTCACAATACTACCATGTGCGCAGCATGGCATCCGATCTCAGTCTGATTGGCTAAGCCGTCTCACCACAATGTCGTGTGGGTCGACATCACATATCATCTCGCCAGCAACAATCTCATCCTGTTGAAGGGGAAACATCTCAACACATCATTATCATCCCATATAAGGGGAAACAATCTCATCACATTAACACGGGGATGTACCCCTCAATCATCCCTACACCGGCACGTGTAGTTTCGGGGTTAGGTTATTTTGACCTACCCTTCCTCGGTGACTAAAATATACTCCCAAAGCATTTATTATTAAAAGTATTCAAAACTCATTTCAACATCTTGTTCACGCCTCTTTTTTTTATTGGCACTAATGGCCCCAAATGTAATATCATTTTTGGCACGTTGGCTGTATTTCATAATCCATACTTACTGTTTCAATTTCAAACATCATCGCGGATCGTCAACAACAAACATTTCTATTCAAGACTTTAAGTACCCATCTAAGCAATTAAGGGTCTTTGGCACATGTGATTTCTCACATAATTCAACACGATAGCTTTCATTAGAATCACATTTTCAAGTCATAAAATATTAACACACAGCCCATACTTAAATCACATTCTCAAATAGTAACTCAGCATAGCAGAAACATTTTGAATACATATCGAACGCATATATCTTTTGACAAAAGGATTATTCGGAGTAATCAATTTATAATGAGCAACACGGGACTTAAAAGACCATTGTGGGGTTCAATTCTAAAAGAGGAGTTTAGCCAACATTCCTCATTTTGAGTCTTCCTTAATTCACTACACTGTTCTGGAAGTCCTAATAACTTTGATCTATTTAAAGATATAGCAAAATTGAACACAAATTAGGAAAGAGTTCATGGTTCCAGCTCATTTGAGACTTTTATCATACACTAGGTAGGTATTATGATTTCAAGGTCCTCCTATGATGGATTCCTTCAAACTACTACCCAAAGTCTATCCAATTTATCTCAACAATCTTCTCCCAAACCTTGACAGTACATGGATGCATAATGCACAACTCCCACACCCAATAATGGATTTTCTCATTACGTAGTTTCAGTTAAATCCCGAATTTAAGGGCTATGGAGTAGAATCTTACTTTTAGGATGAAAGCCTAGTGAGGTTTCCCTTGCTAATTCTCCAAGCCCTGAGCAAGAACTGAGAAACAATGAGTTTAGGAACCCTCTTTCACTCTAGAGCACTTCCCCACTCTCAAAATATCAGATGTTTACCTTACAAATGGTCTTCAACGACTATATATCGAAATAGGGTCGGGCTACAAAAATTAGAAAAATGAAGCCCCAATGCAGATATACGGTCGTGAATTTTTGAGTTTTGAACATCGTTCCGGAGTCGGATTTGAGCAAAACTAATATGGTTAGACTTGTAATTGAATAGGTTGTCGGATTTTGTTTGTTTAGTCGGGTTCCAAGGTGCAGGCCCGAGTTTGACATTTTGGTTGACTTTGAGTAAAAGTGTAAAGATTCGACCTTTATCATTTGGGATTGTTTCCTTAGGTATTATTTGATGTTTTTGAGTTTATTTTGGCTAGTTTCGAGCCAGCGGGATGAAATTTCTAGAGTGTCGTTTGGCTTGCTCAGTATTTGTCTTGGCTTGTTTGAGGCAAGTGTATAATTTAAACTTGGTTGAGGCACTAGTTGCCAGAATTACTTTGATAGCTACGTGTTATGGGTGCGCGCAAGCCTGGGGTTTGAACACATGTGCTGACATCGGGGGTATTTATCCATGCTTGGGTTACGTTTAGGCTATGATAAGCCTAGAATTGACTGTTAAGCTTTAAGCGATGATGTTCCTCATATTTGTAACATTGTATGAATTATTTGACCCGTGTTTGAAGCTACATAGAGGTTTAACCCATAAATGAACTTGATAAATGCTATTCTGTGATGAAATTACCGATTTGAGCTAAGATAGCACACTCTGCACATGCCTACACTTTAGCATATCATTTATACCAGTCCAGGAGCATGAGATTTGTTATTCATTCATCACATACATGTAATCTTATTTATTTTCTCATGTGGATATGATTGGATTGGATGCCTGTGACCACGCTGGGCGAATTGTGTCATTATGCTTGTGACATGCGGGGCGGATTATGATATTGTGCCTATTACCACACCGGGTGGATTGTGTTGTTATTCCTGTGACTATGCTGGGCGGATTATGATATTGTGCCTATGACCACACTGGGCGGATTGATAGTATTAGCACATGAGTTGTCCGTGCATCACGTGAGTTGTCCGTGCAGATCCAGATATTGATATTATAGCACATAAGTTGTCCATGCAGCACATGAGTTGTCCGTGCAGCACGTGAGTTGTCCGGGCAGCGCGTGGATACGGATCCATCCCCCTAGGGTCACCCTCTCATGTTTCTCTCTTGATGGTATACACGCGGATTGTGAGAAACCGACGGGTTTCTGGTTGATGTGAGCTCTGGGAGGGCTGGTTACTGTGTTTGGATCGGCTTACGCGCCGCAATGAACTGATATTTTGTTATTGCATTTCATCGTTACTTGAAATTTCATCGACTGTTTGGCTGATTTTACTTGCATATGTTCCTTATATGCTGGATTGTTGACTAAGCAGAACACTTTAAAACAAAAAATTGTGAGCATCAAAGTGGTTTTACTTGAGATTTCCTGTTTTGATATGTATCAGTTCTATACTTGTTGAAATTATGAACTCCACAGATGTTAGTGAGTATCATCTATAGTTCTTGCTTCTTTTACCTCGCCGAGGTTAGTTAGGATACTTATTGAGTACATGGGGTTGGTTGTGCTCATACTACACTTCTGCACCTTGCGTGCAGATCTTGGAGTAATTGCTGCTGTTTATAAGGGGAGCTGGCATTGAAGATGTACCCGCGTTCCAGTTATGGCTATAACTTGTCCTTGGTAGCTTTAGATTTGAATATTGTTCATGTACAATCCAAGCAGATGTGGTAATTATTTCAGTTCAGTTTTTGTAAAACTCTAAATCCTAGAAACTCATGATTTATACTACCAGTCCTTGGGGATTCTTGTATTAAAGTTTAGTTATAATATTATTATTTCTCTCAGTAGATCTCATTTGAAATTGGATTATTATTGAATTGACTTACCTAGCGGGTTGGGTTAGGTGTCATCACAACTAGTTGGATTCTGAGTCGTGATAAATTAATTTCGCTTTACTAATCGCATTGTAAATTTAGTTAATGGCTTAATAATGTGATCTTGTGATGTATGTTAAGTGTTGGCTTGCCAAGCGAGTAGGTTAGACGCCATCACGACCTTTGGTAGGATTTTGGATTACGATAATATCATAATATTTGGAATTCATTTGAAGGTCTAACGGATATTAAAATTCTCGTTTTGCATCTAAATATTAAACACAGATAAAATTCTTCCATTAAAGTGTATAAAAATATTTATACAGTTATTTAAAGTGTGTTAGTGCATATAAATATGTAAAATAACCTAAAGATTCCACAATTAGAAATTTAAAAAGTGAAAGAAGTCCATGATTCCATCAGCCGCACCCCTCCACGGTGAAGCGAGGAATTTTTATGAAGGAGAAAGGGGTTGCTGGACAAAATGCTTGCCCAGGCCATCAAAAGTGCGATAGTGGGCAAAATAATAAAGTGCTTCACATTCACCATATGGCAAAACGTATACTTTAATTCTTTTTCTACTGTCAGTGGAGCTGCGGGTCTTGTCACTCCAGCCATTTGTCTAGGCTATATATACCATTTTGGATGGAAAATTCATTTTTGGCATTCTTGCTAAGTCTTAAAGGAGAGTTTTGAGAGGGTTCCAACCTAGGGATCCATCCTGCAAGCCAAGGTGAATTTTTAACTATGTTTTTGTGTTAACATTTTATAACACTAAGATTAACACTGGAACTTGCTTAGATTGTTAGATTCCTTCAAATCTTTCAAGACAAGAATCTTCAAAGAGCTCTAAAAGTGGCTGAAGATTTTTTTTATCTCTACTTTCTTTTCTCCTTCCTTCTTTGTTAGGAGAAAGTCATGGAACTTCGTTTGGGTGTTCGGTCAGGCTTGTTTAGGTCGAGTAAAAAATTGAAGAAACTTCGTATACAACTTTTCAGTATTAGAAAGATTCGGGTGATTGCAATGTAATTTTAGCCTATAGTTAGCTACGCTTAAGATAGTGAAATGAGCCATAAGCTCATATTTTGGGAGGTAAGGTTCATGTCCCCCTACGTTTTGTACTATTTTGCTAATTAATAAATACTCTATTTACCAAAAAAATAAAGTACCTAATCCAATAAGAGCATCAAGTATGAATCACGTTCAAGACGGGAGAAATATCATCGTAGTATAGAAAGCTTATAAGCTCATTCCTTCGCAAATGGCTTCAAAGCCAATGCTGTATCTAGAAACTATTCTTTCTTTAATTTCAGGCTGGTATGGGGAACCTTCCGCATGAAAGTGCAAGGAAGCTCAACCAAGAAATACAAAGAGAAGGAGTATGATTAGTAATGGCAACATAAAACACAAAAAGCTCCTTCTCTCTCTTTAGAATCTCAGGGATTGCCTCAGGGAAGAGGTCAGTCCCTGAAAAAGCTATCTCAATCGGTGTCATTCAAATGCAAATATAGGATAAACTCACGGAATTTCTTTCGGGTGTTCGGCTAGGCTTTCTTAAGCCGTAAGCAACTGAATTTTCAAGACTGGTCATTCTAAAATTCTCCTCCTCAATCTTCATATATGGCTTATAAATGAGTGTATAGATTGTGATTTGGTGTATGAACAATGGTTTGGTTGAAGTACTGTATGAACCCTAGCTAGAAATGATCTTGGTTACGATGATTTTTTAGGCAGAAAATGATGAATAGTGATCGGTAGACACAAGTTGTATTGTTTTGAGTCTTAATGTATAGAATAAACTCAACAACTCAAATAATGAACAAATTGGAGATGAAAACCAAGAATTTGACCAAAGTGGACGAATTGGGATTTTAATAACCTTAAGCCTAAGTATTAAGTATATGAACGAATTAAATAGGTTAACAATGAGTTGTTATTATAATATATAGTTTTGACTACATAGGGTTGTATTTGAGCATATGTTAGATATGTTGCATGTTTTTACTCTAGCGCCTCTTGAGTAATTTTTTTCTTGTTTAGAAATAATACGTGTAAAAGTTTGTAAATATGAATATGTGCTTGTGGGTGCGAGTTTCTTCATGTGTTATAAATTATGATGCATATGAAGTGTTATTTAATTTTAATAAAGATTATTTAGATAAAAACCTTATTTCAATAACTTGTTAATGAAATGGAACTAGAGGCGAAATATTATATTACAACTTATGTCGAAGCTATATAAACATGAAATGTGATTTGAAAGGATGATTTTCACTTATGTAATAATAAAAAATATTTTTAGAAGTGTTACTTGGATTATGTGATGTGTTTTATCGGCATTCATAACTTAAAAGCTAAATGTGTAAAATAACACCTGGTTTGAAAGGAAATAAGATTGTTCTCATGAAGTAAAAGGCTAATACTTGTTGATAAATTGAAACTACATGCTACATATTTTTAAATGTGACAAAGGCTCGATACTTGCCAAATGTTAAAAGATATTGCGAGGCCTATAGGTGTTAAGTTATTCTATCTTGAGGGTCACAAACTTTTTGGGAGTTAGTTATCGGGATTGGTTTCAGATATATTTTGATGTTGCTATAAATTACATGTGTCGTTGTATATGTAGAACCTACCTTATGGTTTGAAACTACGACATAGTGCCCTCATGAGAGAGTACTTTTGTGTTATATTAATAACATGGTTGAGTCGATTCGTATGACACTATAAAGTGATGATCCGAAAGTAGAGTATACGATACTTATCGCTAGGCAATAACCTAGATGAATTTCTTGTGTCGGTAATGATATAATACTCCCAATGAGGCAAAAGAGAATTTTTCTATGTTTAAGTCTAAGAAACTAAATTGATTTCAGTGGCTCAATTCCATTGAAATGGCTTTGTGATTTGAATTAAATTCATGGATTGATACAAATGTTTTAAGAATTTATATCATGGTTTATACTACACTTGAATTTCTATTTCTAATGATAAATAACATGACTGATATAAATATTTATCGATTTATATCAACTATTGGTTGTATTATTTTTGCAAAGTCTTATTCCAGGAACTTAAGTTAGAGAAAGTTTATGATATTTATTAAGTACTATGACGGTGTACTCAGTCCTTGCAGGCCCCTTTCCAGAGTCCCGCTCTACTTTATGTATTTCAAGATAAGGTGTGGGACGTGATAAATAGATAGGATTAGGATAACTCTCTTTCCAAAGTACATGATAAGGACCTCTATTATGTGGTAGCTGTCATGGCCCAAGTATTTATTTTTATTCTTTGGTATAGAAGTTCTATACATAGTTGTATCGGGTTGTAACTATGAGATTGTACATGACATACAAGAAAGGATATATAATTTATTTCATTTTGATTATTCTTATTAAAATGCTTCATGTATGGTTTAAATTTTGGTAACGTTTTTATGTTTTGATTTGAAAATATATATGGTTTTCAAATGGCTTCTATGGATAATTTGGCTTTTATGCATAAGGTTAGGATAGTTCACATGGTTTAGCTCGCTCGAGTCAGATAGTGTGTCCACTACTAGTCATGTGGATTTGGGTCAAGAGCGGATCCACGTGGAGGGGCATCGGATACGTGAACTCATGCACCCTCCGTAGACTGTGTATTACAGTGGTATTTATCGGACAAAAGTATATAAAATCATGTCGCAACCCATGCTCAAAACAGCATTCGGTGTAGTGCTTGCTTCGCACACCTTTGGCCCCCACATCCAGTGTTCGAATCATGTTCCCTATAATATCAAAAGCCAGTTTTCTATTTCTCTTTTTCTTTCTTTTCTGTTTCGACTAGAATCCGCCCTTTCTTTCTTTTCTGTGTCTCCTTTTTATCCATGCAGTTCTTCTGTTTTTGATTCACTCTATGACATATCTTTTAATTAAATATTTGGGTTTTTTTGGGATTCTCTTTAATTTCCTTTTTCTTCTTTTGTGTTTTCTTCATTTTCTTATTTCGTTCAATCATTGAGTTTTAAAAACTAAAAAACAAATTTTGAATTAATTTGAATCTTTTCAATGTCAAGTTCCCTCTTTTTTCAATTATCATCTCTTTTTGAATCATTATTTAATTTTAATATATCGAGCTCAATATTTGTAACTATAAATAATGATGCTATCTGTAGGCATGTAGAATTTATTGAACTCAAATTCAATAAAAATTTTGGATTATATTTTAAATATACTAGTCCAAATAAATTATGGGCTAATATAATTTGATTAATTATTTAAGGCCAATAAATATTGACTGGGCTAACCCATTTAGTTGGGCTACAAATAATAAGCTCACTTCATTAAGCCCAAGATGTCATATTCCTAGAGGCCAATTTGGTGCCACGTGTCAATAGGATCATGCCACATGCCAAAAATGACAAGGGATGCCAATTCAAATTAAAAGACCAATGAAACCGCGCCATATGTGCAAGTGACATATTCTGGACAATCAAATGCGGCCTTGTCACACTTCAATTTAATTGGTCGGAAAGAGTTTGTTCTTATCATAACTCTTCCCTCCTACAACTATAAATAGGGGTTTTCATAACTCAGAAAACACACCAGAAGTTATAACAAAAAGCAAGAAAGAGCTCGTGCATCAAACGCTGCAAATTCCTCCACTAGTTCAAGTTCAAGTTCAAGAACGAAGAACAAATCAAGTTCAAGCTCAAGAATGAAGAACAAATCAAGTTCAAGCTCAAGAATGAAGAATAAATCAAGTTCAAGTTCAAGAAATCAAGCTCAAACTCAAGAACGAAGAATAAATCAAGATTCAAGGAATACGAGTTCAAATCAAAGTTCGTGCTAGTTGAATTCAAGATCATCGTTCGTGACAACAAATATAGATTCAAGATCAAGCTCAAAGACCCTTGAATTTATTTACTCTTGGAAAGAAGAATCAGAGGACTCATAGAGATTGTACACTCAAATTATTTGAAATCAAATACTACAATTGTTGCGATAGTTTTCGATCCTGAATTTTTTTCTCGACGTAATTTATTGTCTACAAATTCTGGCACACCCAGCGAAACAATCTCTACCTCTCATCTCAGCTTTTCAATCATCTATGTTCAAGAACATTGAAATGGCTTCAAAGAAAATCAACTCCAATTCAACTTCCACCAAGGCTGCTAATTCCAGGTTCTATGATGATGTGGAAAGTATACTCGATGTTACCTTTGGAAGCTTTGGACCAGTTACGAGGAGCAAAGCAAGCTCATTAGGACGACAAGCACCCCAAGTGCCATCCGTATCAACCACTATTTTCGAATTTTCATCCTCAAAAGGAGCAAGATCTTCCACAAACGCACCCGAAGGAGGAAGCGATGTTGCTGAAAAGATCAAGAGAACTAAATCTGCTTGACCTCGGCGGATCCAAGTACTCTGCTGTGAAGGAAGATGATGATTCTTCAAGTGATGGATCCTCTCCACTTACACCGCATAGAATGAGGCAATCAAGGATCAATCTGTGTGACAATCCATGCTACTCTCCATCATCCACAACAATCATGAAAGCCATGGTGACAAACACTTCATCTGTGAAGGAGCAGTTGGCAAACTTGATGGAACCAATCGCTGGCTTGACCAAGTGCATGCAAAATCAAGATGCTAGAATTGACATGTTAACGGACAGGGTGGGAATCTTGATGGAAAAAGAATCCACCCATGCACCTAACAAGCTCCTAGAGGTTCCAGAGAGTTATTCTCCCCAAGACAAGCAGCATCCGCTAAGGTTATCCCTGTCTCATCTGAAGGGATGATTCCAATCGATCAACTGAAGAAGTTCATTGAAGGGACTATAAAAACAAATATGAAGTTGCTTCCAAGTCCTCCTTTACCTACGCAAAGCCGTACACTTCAAGGATCGATATGTTGAAGATGCCTGCTGGCTAACCTCCAAAATTTCAACAGTTTGATGGCAAAGGTAATCCAAAGAAACATGTGGCTCACTTCGTTGAGACATGCAAAAATGTTGGGACTTATGGAGATTACGCGTCTAGCAGTTTGTATGCTCATTAAAAGGAAATGCTTTTGATTGGTACACAAACCTCGAGACTAGATCTGTTGATAGCTGGGATCAACTAGAGCAAGAATTCCTCAATCGTTTTTATAGCACGAGACGTACTATGAGTATGATAGAACTTACAAATACTCGTCAATGAAAGGGTGAACCAGTTATCGACTTTATCAATCGTTGGAGGAATGTAAGCCTCAACTGCAAAGACAGGCTTATTGAAGCTTCGGGCATAGAGATGTGTATCCAAGGCATGCATTGGGGATTCCGCTACATCTTGCAAGGTATCAAGTCTAGCACATTTGAAGAACTTGCGGCTCGTGCCCATGACATGGAGTTAAGCATGGCCTCTGCTGGAAACGAAAGGCTGTCTATCAATGAGCCTCGCAAAGAGCACGACAAGCAAGAAGTCAGGAAATGGAGCAAGTATGCACCCAATTCTGGAAACAAAGAAGCTATGAATGTCAACACATCACCTATGAAGTTCACAACGAAGGTGAGCAAGAAGCAGAGTACGAAATCCACTTCTTTTCAAGATAAACCAAGTGGAAAGTTGACTCTAAAAGAAATGCAAGAGAAGGAGTACCCATTCTGGATTCTTATATGCCAGCAATTTTTTAAGAACTCCTCGAGTTAAATCTCATTGAGCTTCCAGAGATGAAACGGCCAAGTAAAGCTGGTAAAACGAATGGCCCAAATTACTGCAAATACCATTGACTCGTGAGCCACCCTCTGGAGAAGTACTTTGTCTTCAAGGACAAAGTTATGGATTTGGCCCGTGAAAAGAAGATCGTACTTGAAGATGAGAAGGTAAGTGCGAACCAAGTCTCTAACCTTTGGCTCATTCAGTCTAGATGAGCTATGTAGTTTAAAAGAAATCAAAGAGGAAGAATTACTAGAGAATAACAAAGTCGAATTAGACGATCATGATGATGATGAGGGTTGGACGTTGGTGACTCGTCGTAGGCACCACAAAGGAGCCCACGAAAAGAATCAATAGATCAACCAACAAGGAAAATGATGGTGAAAAGACCAAGGAGATGGAATCCAGTTAAGCATTTGAAGAAAGCAAAAGTGGAGGTGCACCATCCTCAAAAGCCACGACAATCAGTAAACTTGGAGGAATTCTTACCAAGTTGGTTCCGCATGAAGAATTCCTATGAGGGTATTGATGCCTCTTGTTGCCATCCTGAAAAAGGGGAAGAAAAGAGTGATGACCTACCATCGACACCATCAAATTTCAAGAACATCGAAATGGCTTCACAGAAAATTACCTCCAGACCTCCTAGTCCTATATAAAGGAGGACTTGTAGTAGTTGTAGGATCATCTTAGAACTCAGCTTGTAATCATCTTTGAACCATCTTAGATCCATCTTTAAAACCATCTTGTAAACATCGTGTAACCTTTGTAAATCTCTTGTGATATATTACATATGAGTGCTTTCTAAATTTCTCTCTTGTTCTTTTAATTGCGGTCCATGTATGAAAATAAAGTAAGAATACTCTTTGAAAGTTATCTTATTGTAGTACGAAAGTTTTCTGAGTTATGAACAGCTAACGTTGGCTATAGTACAAAAGTTTTCTGAGTTGTGTAGCTTGGCAAGCCGTCCCTAATGGGTTGTTGAAGCCAGCCCTTTTTTGTAGGAAAACTTTTGCGACTATAAACAAATTAACTGTTTGTGTAGCGCATCCTCGATGTTACCTTTGGAAGTTTTGGGCCAGTTACAAGGAGCAAAGCAAGCTCTTTAGGACAACAAGCACTCCAAGTGTCGTTCACGTCAACCCCTATTTTCGGATCTTCATCTTCAAAAGGAGCAAGATCCTCTACAAGCACGACCCAAAAAGGGAACAATGTCGTCAAAAGGATCGAAAAGTTTCTTGCCCAACTTAGTTTATCTAAGTCTAAGAAACCTTTCATGCAAGCTTATGATGATGACTTGAGTGTTGGATCTTCTTTAGTCTCCATTAATGTGACCTCCAAGATCTATCCCATTAATGATCTATTTCATTCTTCATCCTCTACGGACATCATGCAAACAATGGCTATTGAAGTTTCTACCATAGAAGAACAACTCGCAAATTTGGCGAAAGCAGTTGAAGGCTTGTCAAAGCGCGTGCAAGATCAAGATGCTAAACTTTCCAATTTAACAAATAAGTTGGATAGCATAGTAGAAGGAGAATCCATACAAACACCTTTAAATCTTCAAAGGTTACAAGAGAAATGGGACTCCTCCGAAAAGCAAGCAACGACAACTAAGGAGATCCAAGTCTCCGCTGAAGGTCTAACTCCTGTTGAGAAATTGAAGGACTTCATCATGGAAGCTATCAAAGATAAACCTGAGTCATCGTCCAAATTATCTGTCACATATGCAAACCCACATACGCAAAGAATTGATAGCTTGAAGATGCATGCTGGTTATCAACCTCCTAAGTTACAACAATTCAACGGCAAGGGAAACCCGAAACAACATGTAGCGCACTTTGTTGAAACTTGCAACAATGCTGGAACGTACGACGATTATCTTGTCAAATAGTTTGTTCGATCTCTCAAAGGTAATGCATTCGATTGGTACACAGATCTTGAACCTGGATCCATCGATAGTTGGGAGCAGGTGTTTCTTAATCATTTCTATAGCACAAGACGCATCGTAAGCATGATCGAACTTACAAACGCTCATCAACAAAAGGATGAGCTAGTTATTGACTTCATCAATTGATGAAGGAGCTTAAGCCTCAACTACAAAGATCGCCCTAGTGGAACTTCTGGCATTGAAATGTGCATTCAAGGCATGCATTGGGGTCTTCGCTATATCTTACAAGGCATAAAGCCCAAAACATTTGAAGAACTAGCAACTCATGCTCATGATATGGAACTAAATATGGCCATAAGTGCCGACCAAGCTTACCTGTCTTTGAGCCTTAGGACGAAGAAGAAGAACAAGAAGGCGAGGATGGGGGCAAGTGTTCATTCGAAAATGAAACTGAAGAGTCTATGCATGTCATTATGCTCCTTAACGCATGAGCCTAAACTGCAAGTTATAATGCTCCTTAACGCATGAGACTAAACTGCAAGTTATAACGCTCCTTAACGCATGAGCCTAAACTGCAAGTTATAATGCTCCTTAATGCACGAGCCTAAATTGTAAGTTATAATACTCCTCAAAGCACGATCCTAAACTGCAAGCTATAATGCTCCTCAACGTACGAGCCTAAACTGCAAGATGTAACGCTCCTTAATGCACGAGCCTAAGCTGCAAGTCATAACGCTCCTTAATGCACGAGCCTAAACTGTAAGTTATAATGTTCCTCAACGCATGAGCCTAAACTACAACTCATAATGCTTCTTAGCACATCAGTATATATTCTATGTCACAAAGCTCCCCAATTTTGAAATAAATCTTTAAGACGTAAAGCTCTTCAAATTCGAACAAAGTCTTCAAGTTGTAAATCTCTTCAAATTCGAGCAAAGTATTCAAGTTGCAAAGTTCTTCAAATTCGAGCAAAGACTCAAGTCGAAAGCTCTTCAAAGTCGAGTAAAGACTTCAAGTTGCAAAGCTTTTTATATTCGAGCCAAAATTCAAGAAGTAAAGCTCTTCAAATTCAAGCAAAGTCTTCAAGTTATAAAGCTCTTCAAATCTAAGCAAAGTGTTCAAGTTGCAAAGTTCTTCAAATTTGAGCAAAGACTCAAGTTGAAAGCTACTCAAAGTTGAGCAAAGAGTTCAAGTTGCAAAGCTTTTTAAATTCAAGCCAAACTTCAAGATGTAAAGCTCTTCAAATTCGACAAAAGTTTTCAAGTTGTAAATCTCTCCAAATTTGAGCAAAGTGTTCAGGTTGCAAAGCTCTTCAACTTTGAGCTAAATCTTCAAGTCACGAAGCTCTTCAAATTCGAGCGGAACATCAAGTTGCAAAGCTCTTCAAAATTGAGCAAGTATTCAAGTCGTGAAGCATTTTGAATTGTAAGCTAAATCTTCAAATTACAACACTCCTGGATGCACGAGCCTAAATTGCATGTCCTGAAGCTCTTTAAATTTGAGCAACATCTTCAAGTTGCAAAGATCCTCCAAATACGAGCTTAAATTGCAAATCGCTATGCTTCTTAATGCAAGAACATAAATTGCATGTTACTCCTGGCCCGCAAGAGTATAAACTATGTACAGCCCGAAAAAAAAAGAGATTGCTAGGTTGAAAACCTTTAAAGAGGTGGCCTAGGCAAAAGTTAGGACATTAAAAAAAAGAATAAAGAAAAACTCATCCATTCTGAACTACGGTATGACTTGATCCTCTTCAACGAAATACCTAGGCAGCTTAGAGTTTCATTCTAAGTGCAGTCGCATACATACATGTTGCCCCAATTGTTGTCCGAGTGAAGTATGAAGGACTTGCAAAATCAAGCTGAAATGCCATCCTCCTGTTGAACTTTGGATCTCATTTGATATAAAGGGGGCAACCCTCCATGGTAAATTGGTGTCTTCAATGGGACGATTTTAGAAGGATGCCAAGTATTCGCATTGAAGTCCATAGATTCTCTATATCTTCATGTTCGCCAAAGCTTCAAATTTGTTTAGTCTCCAAGTCCGCCCTCTGCCCTAAAAAAGGGGGGAGAAGAGAAGAGAGGCATCAAAAGGGAACACAAGTATAAGAAGAAAGATTGCTTGGCACAACGTTTCAAATTTACTGAGACTTGAACCCAAAATATTTGTGAGAATGGAGCTCTTGAATTTTGATTGATGGCAAGTAAAAAGTCTTCTAATCTCAAGGCTTCCATATCAAGATACAAAAGTTTTGGTGAAGTCGTGCAAATCTGAAATCGTCAGCGTGTCAGAATTTTACATTGACGTTGAAATATTATTGGAAACTATCTTTAATATATTAAATTTTACATTTTGGATATGGTTTAGATTTTGAAGTTTGATTTCCGAAAATTTAAACGGTTCATGATTTCGATATTCCTACACCAAGATATAAATTTTTTGGTGAGACTACTCAAATTCGAAATTGACAGCGTGGTGCAATATAAAGTTGATTTCAAAAATATTATCTGGGACGATTCTGAAGTTGTTTGATCGAGAATTTCGGACATGTTTTAGAATTTGAAGTCTAGTTAAATTAAACGGTCCATAATTTCGATGTTTCTACACCAAGATATGAATTTTTTGGTGAGACTGCAGAAATCTGGAATTGACAGCATGGTGCAATATAAAGTTGGTTTCAAAATATTGTCTAGGATGATTCTGAAGGTGCTTAATTGCTGATATCGTATATGCGTTAGATTTTAACATTTAGTTTCTACGAAATCAAATGTCTCATATTTTTGGCGTTCTCACATTAAGATATATACTTCCTACTGCAAATTTACAAAGGTGATGAGCAATATTATCTTCAAAGAAAAAGGAGGATGTATATTCAAATATAGAGAACTTCGAGACATGGACGACAGCGATGTTTTCCAAGTTCTATTTTGTAGATGTCAATACATCACGTTAAGCAAGCAAATATTGATATTGAACTGCAAGGAAATAAAAAGGGGGAACATCAATGAAAACACGCAATATAAAGTAAAACAAATGGAGTCTTCATTTCCAAGAATAGTCACTAATTAACCAAATGCAAGAAAAAAAAATAAGAGGCAAATAGAATACTCTATATAGGCTAATCTAAACACAACTTGTAATTGACCAAGTCTTTAAGGGTGGCCTCTAAGTGTTGTTTCTTCTTCTCCACGTTGGCCAAGTCATCAGCAGTCACCAAGTAAACATTAGAACATCTACGATACTCCTCTTCAGCAGATGAGACTCTAGATTCAATCTTTTCAACCTTTTCCTTGGTAGCATCTCGGAGAGCTCTTAATTATTTCACCTTCTCCCTGGCCTCTTTGAGAGATTGACTGGTGACAGACAATTCCTCGACCTTCTCCCCTTTTTCATTCAAGACAAGATCAAGATGTTCCTTGGCTTTTAAAAATGGCTCTAATTTTTCAACGTCGACAACCTTATCAGAAAGAGTTGATCGTACCTGGTCAAATGAAGTGGAAAGCTTAAAAAAAGACGTCAATAGGTCTTTTAGAGAGGAAATATCCACACCTTTTCCATCCATCTCCTCGAGAATCACTTGGATCTTTAATAGAAAAAGAAGAAGTATTGTCTGCAGTAAGGTCGGAGAGTCTAGCATGAATTTTAGCCCAGGCATTCAAGATAAAATCCTTGCGAAGAGTCAAGACAATCTTTCTTCCGTCAAAGATAGACATCGTTGGTGCTAATCGTTGGTAAAAATTAGGCCCCGATTTTGATCCAAGATCGGGAATGTAAGTCGCTTTTAGATCCGACTTTGATATTGGAAGTGATTTCCTCGAATCCGGATCCGCTACAGATTCACTACTACCCTGTAGCTTGCTTTGGTTTGACGCTATCGAAACATGATCACTGCTTGGCTGCATAAAAAAAAAGATAGACGGTTAGTGAAGTTACCTGTATATTGTAAGACAATATGAAAGTTTAAGCATTACCTCTTTAGTGACCGTCAAAGTCCTTGAAGTACTGCCAATCCTATCAGTAATCTCGACTATGCCCAAATCAGTGTCTCCTTGTTTGTTTGAATATGGATTCACCCGCTTGAAGTTTTGATCGTCATGACTACTATCACTCTTATTTTGGGATGGGCATTTGTTGGAGGTAGGGACAACAGTGCCTAATGGAAAGGAAGCCTCATGGACTTGGTGATCTTGAGAAGGTCCCTTCCTTTTTTGAACTTCTTTATATGGAAGTCTCTTGACGTCTCGTGGTGCAACCACTTTGGATTTTAAAGCAGGAAGTTTGTCCTCCTTGTTATGCTCTTGAGGTGTGATCTCTAAAGGTGCAATAGTGCTTGGCCCAGCAAAAGTCACCAAAGATGCTAAATGATCTTCAAGAAATCTCTCATGCACTCTTGTCCACCAGGATCTGTACTCTGACGAAAATAGCTTTTTTGCTATAGATATAGCTGGGGGGGGAATTCGCCCTGGCATTGGTGGAATTATGTGACACACAAATTCACCAAAATCTGAGTCCTTCTAATGAGGCGCTACAAAGGTCATTTTCCAAAATATCAGGACTAGTCTGATAAAACCCAAATTGACGGCTGAATCGATAGGGACTATATGGTTCAAGAATGAAGGAGTTCCCACACCTTAAAGGGAGATAATTAAAACGGATACTCATAAAATAATTGACTTTCGGTTCCTGTTTTATCATTATCCTCAAAATACTAAGATTCGGACCCTTCCGGCATGGCAGAAGTCCAAGATGCATTATCCGCTTGATGGATGCATTTTCTTGCATTAGCATCATCCAAATACCTTGCAGCGCTTTCTCCAGAATACGCCACCATCAATGGAACATATGGTCCTTTTGGAAGCCCATAGTGCATCTTGAAGTAGTGAGCAAGCCAACCGTATACATAATGAATGAAAAAAGAGATTTTGATATGCTCGAGCTGCGAGGACTTGGAGATCTTGTTCAAGCCCTAGTAGATGCTCGCCAGAACCGGGATTGCAAGGCTTAATTTCCATCCATATGCCATCATGCTTGCTGTTTTAAAGGTCTCAGGTCGAATGAAATCACCATCTTGAGAGGGAAATACAAATGCACACAACCAACAAGATAAGATTGCCGTTAGATACGTGCCTTCTCTTTTTTCATGTCGAACGCAAGGTTAGCAAACACCGTCTCATCAACGCTAGACCATGCAATTACTTCTGGTATAGCTCTAGTAGATTGTGCGTTGACTTCAAATGGGTAGATTTTTCTCCTTCCTTGCTGGAGCAGGTTTATATCTCAAGTCTCTCTTGCACCAAAATTAATCCACTTGCTAAATGAGACCTTTGGATCATGACTTTCCCTTTCTTAAAGATGGTTAAAGGCGGTAAACAGGTATCCACAAGCTCGAGGAGTAAATCTTTCATTCTTCTCATTAACACCTTTGAGTTCGATAGTTTCGGGCACAACTTCTTCATAGGGAGAACCTCCAATAGTTAAACTGCCAATGGTATGTAAATCCCAAAGAAATATTGATAATTCTCTAGCTTATGTAAGTAAGGTATTTTTTTTGGGACACCAAGCTTCAAGAAACGCTTGCAAGATGTTTGAGTTTCGATCATATGTATTTAAAGAAGTATAGACGGCATCATAAATTCTTGCTGTCTCCAAAGCCCGTTGACTTCTGCCAAGTATGTCCTCAGCCCACTCCCAATATCCCGGGATATGATAATATTCACCGTCACTTCTCAAAGTATCTCCCCAACGTATCTCCCTTTGAATCATGCGTCGTCCTAGGTAAGGAAGGGTACTCGCGATATTGAGTTTTCGTTGGTAAGGAGTCTGAAGGGACCACATTTTGGTTGGCTTTTTTTTGTGTTCCAAAGTCCAATCTACCGTATGGAGGAAATTCTGCAGAGGTGGCCACAAATTTGCATATCTACCAACTAGTGGAGGGTAAGTCAACAGCTTGGTTATGGCCCCTCCATTCTTAGCATTAATTATGAGATACTTGCGCATGGAGGATGGAGATGTGTCGTCTCTGAAGTGAACCATCTCTTCAACACTGTATAAGCGGAAAAAAAAAAGATTAGTAAATATTAAGTCAATGACAATTGACAAAAGGAGGAGAAGATTCTAGTCCTTTGTGCTTTATGCAAATTTCTATATGCGATTAAGAATTTTTCCTTCTATATGCTGTCATGGGTTTTGATCTTCTATATGTTGATTAGGATTTTTCCGTCTATATGGTGACACGGATTTGTTCGTCTGTATGGTGATGTAGGTTTATCCGTCTATATGGTGATGTGGATTTGTCCGTCTATATGGTAATACGGATTTTTCCGTCTATATGATGATGGGGATTTGTCCGTCTATATGGTGATGGGGATTTGTCCGTCTATATGGTAATGTCGATTTGTCCGTCTATATGGTGATGTGGATGTGTTCGTCTATATGGTGATATGAATTTGTCCGTCTATATGCTGATGTGAATTTGTCCGTCTATATGCTGATGTGGATTTGTCCGTCCATATGGTGATGAGAATTTCTCCGTTTATATGTTGATATGGATTTATCCTTCTATATAGTGATGTGGATTTGGCCGTCTATATAGTAATATGGATTTGTCCGTCTATATGTTGACGTGGATTTGTCCGTCTATATGGTGATGAGGATTTGTCCGTCTATATGTTGGTATGAATTTATCCGACTATATATTGATATGGATTTATCCGTCTATATATTGCGAAGATTTATCCTCTTATATGTTGTTGTGGATTTGATCATCTATATGCCGTCATGAATTTATCCTTCTCGTTTAACCTTAAAAAGAAATTACAAAACATGAACAGCATAGAAAGAAATGAAAAATTACCTTAGTCCACAAAACAAGACTCAAGTGGTTTACAAATACTACGAATTAATACTCAACAAATGCGAGTATGGGGGTTTATATAGATTTGGAGAGGAGACGTTAATAAGTCATGGTCCGATGTGGGATTTGCTACATAAAGGCGGTATGACTTAATCCTTGTGTGTCCAAACTAAAATTGGTAAGAAATTTGAGTCCTAGTTGGATTTAACGATGTTTGAGGATAAAGGATGTGCGGCGGCGGGATTTAAACGGTAAAAGTGAGCTTTTTACTTTGCCTTGAAATATACGGCATGTGTTGTCCCTAGCAGGGAACTAATGAAGGAAAATATATAATTAAGTGGATGGGATATAATGCTTACTACTAGGTTCAATGTTCAATGTGATAGTTCATGCCATCTGGGAAAGAGTGTCAAATGCAAAAGGTTGACGTAGGTTCAACGAGCAAATGGAAACCATTGTATTCATGAATTAATAAGCTACTTAGTTAGCAATATTCAGTGAATTGTTTGATCCACAAGTCCGAATGAATTTCTACTTCAAGTCTAATCATTAAAATATATTGTTACCTCGACAAGTCTGGAAGTAGGAGGGTATTTATAGGCATGTAAAATTTATTGAATTCAAACTTAATAAAAAGTTTGGATTATATTTTAGATATATTAATCCAAATAAAGTATGGGCAAATATAATTTGATTAATTATTTAAGTCCAATAAATATTGACTGGGCTAGCCCATTTAGTTGGGCTACAAATAATAAGCTCACTTTATTAAGCTTAAAATGTCATCTTCCTAGAGGCCCAATTTGGTTGCACGTGTCAAATGACGTGGCACGCCAAGTCAAACAAAAGAGCCAATAGCATCATGCCACATGTCAAAATGACAAGGCATGCCAAGTCAAATTAAAAGACCAATGAAACCATATGATGTGCAAGTGACATGTTCTGGCGAATCAAATGCGGTCTTGTCACACTTCAATTTGATTGGTCGGAAAGAGTTTGTTCTTATCATGACTCTTCACTCCTACAACTATAAATAAGGGTCCTCATAACTCAGAAAACACACCAGAAGTTATAACAAGAAGCAAGAAAGAGCTCGTGGATCAAACGCTACAAATTCCTCCACAAGTTCAAGTTTAAGCAATCAGGTTCAAACTCAAGAACGAAGAACAAATCAAGTTCAAATTCAAGCAATCAAGGTCAAACTCAAGAACGAAGAACAAATCAAGATTCAAGGAGTACGAGTTCAAATCAATGTTCGTGCTAGTTGAATTCAAGATCATCGTTCGTGACAACAAATATAGATTCAAGATCAAGCTCAAAGGCCCTTGAATTTATTTACTAATGGAAAGAAGAATCAGAGGATTCATAGAGATTGTATGCTCAAATTATTTGAAATCAGATACTACGATTGTTGCGATATTTTTCGGTCCTGATTTTATTTTCTCAACGCAATTTATTGTCTACACTACCATTGAGGTGGGAAAACTATTTATACATTTGTTTATGGAATGATAAATTTTTGTAATAACAATATTGATTGTTGTTTACTTGTCAAGTTATTGTCATGGCAAAATTTTAAAGGACCAAATCAAACGGTGATCGAATAGTGGTGCACCCATCCTTCTGAAATCCTGAATCCGCCTCTTATTTGGGTCGTAATATTATTAGTATAAAATGCTAGTCAGATTGCAATTTTTGGTTAAAAATATTAACTTGATTATGCTAACATGATCCCAATTACAATACTCAGTGTGAGACCTTCTAATCTTTGAGAGCAAGCACTTTGGTTTCTTCATGAGGATAAGATCCGCGGAGTAGCTGTCTTTTGCATGATATTCCTTGCACCCTGAGAAGGAATTCTCGTAAATAAAGTTTAAGTTTTTGTGTCTCCTTATATGGTCAACATTGAGTGTTCCGAACAACGAGTCTTCTTCTTGCATAGAAGAACGCAACTGTTGCAATGATCGAGAGTTGGAATGATTATAAAATGCTTACCGGCTTTGATTCGGTCAATTCCAAGTGGTCCATTGGTGCCATTACCTTTCTAGGCTTATGGTGCGGATGTAACTGACCCCGACCGGTCAATCTCCTGTTATTGCTGCCTCGTGCACGAAGGGTGTAGTATGGCCCCTATCCTTTCTTTTTATGCAGTTGTCATAGTTGGTACCTCAATTGTTCACTTCAGCCCGGCACTTGTGCTTGTGAGTTGTAGCAGGCTGCCTCACAGATTAGTTGAATTGCGGGCAAACTAGTCCAAATACTACTATCATAAAAAAAGAAGTTGTACAGGATTGGACTAACATAGTCGTGTTCAAAATTCAGCAAGCATTCGTTGTACATAATGTTGTGAATCCAGCAAGAATTCGTGATTCGTTATACATTAACGTTGTGTTTCTGAAATAGCATCTACATATCAATTATCTTTCTCAAGGACGCAGAGTTTGACAACATCTTAATAGTCAGTCATTTTCAGGTTGAACGTGCTTTTATGAGGCAAGAGGTATTTCTTGCATATATTAGCAGCTGCATAATTGTCCGGGTGACTTTCAGTTTTTGTGGTATTTAGACGTCATCAGTTTTAGGATTAAATCGGAATAGGATCTGAAGTATACTATGTAGTCCTTTCTTTTGCCAGACTCAACAGCAACAACGAAACAACTAGGATTCATCCCAAACAAATTGTGGTCGGTTATGAATTCTCATTATCAGTGGCGGATCCAGGAATTTGCGGTCGTGGGTGCTCATTCTCTTAAGCGAAAAGTTTCTACCCATCATATAGTATAAGTTCACAACTATCGTTCATCTAAATACAGTTGTAAAAACATTTAATAGAAAAACTACGGTTAATATTATCATTAGCAAAAAAATACTTCTATTCACTAGCCACAATGAACTACTAATAATGTTACTTTATAGAAAAAGATATCTAGTCACATGTTACAACTGTGCTCGACGACTTTTTATATGTTGAAAACGATCGATAATAGCATCATTGCTTACAGTTGCAAATATCTTACGCTCTACATAGCAAACTAAAAAGGGAAAGATAAAATAAAGGAAAGGCCCTCAAGAAGTCAACAAGGAAAAGAATAAAAAGGGAAAGAGAAATAGTTGGCACTTGACTGGCAGTAAAGTATTTTTTTTTTTAAATTATTTCGCACCATATAAAAAAATTGGTTCAAGTAAGAATCGATCCCTAACCACTTTATATTTGTGCATTCTATTTTCACCTCTTAACCAAAGCACCCACAACACTTTTTGTTTAATGGGTGCTAGCTAGTTTTTTATATCAATATTCCCTGTATTTTCTATATAATTATACAGAGTCTGCGTCGGGATTAATGGGTGCTTCAGCACCCGGTAGTGAAAGTGTGGATCCGCCCCTGCTCATTATCCATGTGGGATATCTTTGTACATTCATCTCTATTATGCAGAGATGCAGAATTTTTGCTGCTAAGATGCCTCGATAAGATATGAAATTGCAAATATATAAGATTTAAGTTATATGCTCCGTATAAATAATATTTTCACCATTATTATAATTTAATTTGTTATAGCAAGTAAATTGCCACTTGTTGTGTAGGTTATCAATCAATGGGTTATTAAATGGAGTTATTTACATGAAATTATTTTTAAAGTGACATGATTGTATAATTTAACCTACTGTAGCAGGTTTAATTCATTCTCCATGTAATCAAAGAAAAGGAGGTACAAGATGGTTTAAAAAGAAAAAAAAGTACCTTTGACACACGAGAAGCAAGATGGAGACTATCTTAAACAACAAAAGAAGCTCTATCTTTGCAAAGCAACAATTAGAACTAATGCAAACTGCTATTATCCTTATATACAGAAAACTAAGAACCAAAAATGTAAGCCACTGAATGTGTAATATACAGAGTTATATTACTAATAGAGCTCACAAAGAAGTTGCTGGGGAATGTGAATCTCGCCGAAGAGGACTAGAGCAAAGCCTCTATCAGATCATTTACAATAAGCTTACGTTGAAGTTAACATGGTGAACTTAATAAGCATGGCGTGTCATTCAAGCAGCATTTCTTGTTGTGGCTTCCGTGCTTAGAAACCAAAGAAGTTCTTCTTTTTCTTCTTCTTCTCAATGTAGGCTAAGAGCTCCTCTTGACGAGCAAGGGCTTTCTCAAGTGCCTGCCAATAAAAATATGAGAAGTGGATAAATTAATTGTCCTTCCAATTCTCTAATATTATGTGAAACTACTGAATTGATTGATCAAGAGAAGAAGATAATACCATCTTGGTTGCACAAAGCTCTTGTTCCAATTTATCAACATGACTCATGACATTGTTGAGCATTTCCTCTTTCTCAGGTGGTAAGGCACTAGGCTTGTTGCTAAGAGTAATGACCTTCTCCTCGAGCTCTCCCATCCGTTTCATCATGCTGAAGTACTCATTATTCGAGATGGCAGGTCCATTCAACCGATATTCTTGAGCTTGTGGTTTAACCATGTCAACGCCCTTTAGGGAACCTGACAAGAGGGTCGAATCCGTAAGCTTTCTTGGCATATTGCGTGTCATTCGGACCATTGTCACGACCCCCATCACGAATGTCATCACTCCAGTGAAAAGGTGGTTGCTAAATCCTTCGGGTGACTTAGAAATATCGTGCATGGGTAAGAAATCTGAAGCTGAAAACAGGGCAAGTAAAAGCTAATACTACAAATGAACCAGGATATAGAAAGCAAAAGCATCTTGTCAATTGAACTAGTAAAACATCTGATGTACAATAAGAGAATAACTCTGTACCTTTTGCAATGGCATAGTTGTCGGCTTTTGTAGCTTTAGGCATAGTTGCATCAATTACTTTGTCCACCACAGGGATGTACTTATCAGAATCATATGCACTAGGGAGGTTTTTCTTTACTTCAACCTACAAATACATTTCCATTTTATTCTATTTGGGACATACTGATAGAACAAAGAAAATACGGAGAAGTAGAACTGTTGTTGATGGGTAGGATGAAAATGCTGGTGTTACAATATGAGGAATAACCATCAAACATATTAGAGAAGTTTTGAAGACAGAAAACTACTCTATTTCTGTGACAATTTTTTCCCCAGAATATCCAAAAGAAGCAAGTGCATTGGATTGTTCTTATTTCTCTCAAACTTCTTTGATACAGATGTTAGCGAAGCTTAAGTTCATTTCATGAAAATTGAAGTATAAAATTTGGTGCATTCTAATATGTGATGGATGAAGAAGAACCTTACTTCCTCATGGACAGTGGGGAGCTGCATATGAGATACATGATCCCTTTGGACTTTGGAAGAGGCAGTTCTCATTTTAATGGAATTGCTCTTCTTTGCTTCCTGCAACATCTAATACAGTTATTGCTGATCCGATATATATTTAAGAACTTAACTACTTTATGAAGAATAAAAATCACTGAGAAAGTAACAAAGCTGGAAAACCAGACACCTTCGGATTAGCATTGCCATCCTCGGAAATTGTTTTCTCATCAACTGCTGGACTGGCACTTTTCTTTGAGCATTTATGCATGCCACTATGAACCATCTGGCATCAAATTAATCACATCTTAGGTGTGTCAATGGAAAAAGGTAATTCAGAAATATTATAAGGTTTAAAGGTATTGAACACTAAAACTTGAAAACTACAGAGATGAAATTAACCTTCATTATTTCTGGATCATTCCACGGGCCTTTATCAGAAAGCATACATCCTCCCTTTTCAGCACAAGTACATGTACCACCTAAGAATTCTGGAAGTTCACTGAGACAAGGTAGTGAAAAACAAGTCACTTTAGGCTCTATGAAGGAATTGTAGCCAGTGATGCATAATTCATATTAAATAGATAACATCGTTCTCGCATATTATTTTTGGACTAGAATCTAAGTAACATATCCTTGGGACATTTAGCTGGAGCTATGCTTGATGGTGAGGAAAGCGGAAGAGAATATTTAAATTCACCTGTATTTACCTGGCATCAATTATTTCAAGCAATTTGCTCTGGTACTTGTTACCAAGAACCTAAAAGAAAAAAGGCACGAATTTATTATTCTAATGAAAACAACAGTGGCAGTCCATTTAGGATGCGAAGATGAATGTGGGCTTACGTTGATCTTTGCAGTCGTCTTTGGGTCAAGGAATGACTTGACGGAGTTCCACAAAAGCCTGAATCCAGAACCAGCATTGATGATATACATACGACACAAGCTCTAAGCAGTGAATAAAATATTCAAGTAAGCGACAGGAACGTGAAATAATTTCTCAAAATAAACTAATGGCCAGCAAGAAGCAAGTACCTCAGGATAATTGTTACCATCAACCCCTTGGATGCATTGAAGGAGGTCCCTTGCTGATTTGTTGAAATTCTTAAGTCCCTGAGGCATGATATATGTAAATTTAGTTAGTGATAGTTCTAAACTGCAACTGGACTAAATACACATTTCTTTTTTTGCACCTTTACTTCTTACAAAGAAATCATTGGAAACAAACAATTGCAGCAACCACATTCTAAGGCAAAGCAGACGGATATTCTCACTTTATTTAAAAGGCTTATTAGCTCAACATACCACTCCTTGTACATCCAAAATAGTTGTGCTTGTATCAATATGCTTTTTGGCTGCAATGGAGCAAGCTGGCAATTTGTCATTGAAAGTCCTCTCGAACTCTTGCACGTGGTACTTGAGATAACGGTCCATTGTTGTGACTTGCAAGAGCTTGGTAGAATCTACTTGACCAATTCGTTCTATATATACTGGTCTTCCATCTTTGTCAACTCCGTGATGCCCTTGAGGATAGTACTTGAGGACCTCCTCCTTTTCCTTGAACTCAAAGTCCTACAAAAGATGTTACAAAAAGCGATTAGACCTTAAATCTTTAGAATTACTTTTTTTGCTGTCAAACCTGATATGGCGTTTTAAAAAGTACCTCCGTGATGGTGTCTGCACCAAATTCCTTCCTCCAATTAAGCATATCAGACCACATCTGCTTTGTTTTCTCTAAATCAAATTTTCTGGCCTTCAAAAACCTGTATCATCATTCAAAATGCAGAAACACAAATACATGTCATCAAGCATTGTACTAGGAAAAATCCCTCAGCATCAAGAAATTGTAACCATGATTATAGAAGGAAAAGACTTTTGTTACCTTAGCATCATATGATAATCATCATGTTTAGCAGGAAGTAATTCCTCCAGGATAAGTGCTTGACGGAAGGCATCAACTGCCTTTGATTCCTCCGCGTCATGCTCATCCTCGAAGACAACAGACATGACTCTACTATTTCTCCGGCCAGTTTTCTTTAGAGACTGTCTAAATTTGTTGGAGGCATTAAGTGCCTTTTTCTTGAATGACCCAAGCCTTGGCTTCCTTTCTTCCTCAGTGTTCTCAATATCAATATTTTCCATACCTGTAAAATCAGGAAAATGGTTGTATAAGTCGTAGATTTTACACATCCAAATGATAAAATGACACATAGGCGATTGCGTTTTTCATAGGATTTTTCGTGGCTTGTGTCATTTCAAATTTATTGTCACTTCCGGTAACAGCAGGGGCAATTACCATGTTACTAATCGATCAATACTTTGATACAACATATATCGAGGGTCTTATAGCAAAGATGTTGGTGATTTTATTTATTCTAAAACCAAGATATAAATTTCGTCACCAATTGTAGAGTAAGTTTTAAAACATAGCTTCATTGTAAATCTTCTAGATCAACTACATTTGAAGATAATCAATAATAGATTTCACCCTCCGATTCAAGATTAAGGGTCAGAACTTACTTGGCCTGACTGGTCGTTCAAGAGGTCCTGACATTTTGCCACTCATGATTGCAGCTCAATAAAATTTGTGACTTTATAGAATTTACTCTCTTGCCGAATGCCTACACCTATTAAAACAAACAGAGAAGAATAAATTCCAAAGCACCAACAGAAACAATACTTGATATTTCAAACAAAGATTTCATGAATATTTCAATAACAATTGAAATTCATCGAAATGAGTAATCAAAGAAATCCAAATAACTTTCAAGGGAAAGAGCAATAAAAGGGAAACAAACACAATGAATTCAAGACAATGGGGTCATATATCATGAAACTTTACATCATGAAATGCAAGAAATCGCAAATTTCAGTTGAAAAAATAAACATATTTTGCTCCATTCGAGCCTATTTCATTTTAATAATTGAAAAGTAATTTATCCTGTCAGGTATTTCTTTACTATGAAAATGTATAATAATTTAACAACCTACCGTAACTTTTCTCCTTTATCGAGACGTAGAACTAACAATGCGGAGCTCACATTAGTGAGTTCACATAGGTGGTGGAGTTTTGGGTAAGCAAGAATTGATAGGGTGAAAAACAAAAGAAAAGTGTAGTAATTTACCAGTGCAATAAAAATGGCAGGGACAGTAAGAAAATATGGACAAGTTTTCTCTTAAATTACCTAATTAACTACTATGCTCGAAACAAACGGGGGTCCTTATAACTAAGTGAATGGACAAGCTGTAAAATTTGTTTAGGAATCATATCCACCATTGGTAATCGGATTTGGAGTGATAAAGAAATTACTGGCCCTCTGTTCTTGGAAGCAACTACCAAACCGTGTCTCATGCATATAACTAACATATTATTGTTTGTTTTCCCAGTTATAAATAAATGCCGTTGCTCTTTTACTCTATGTACATTCTAAACGCAAGCAGTATTGTAAATAGAATTCACTACTACATATTAAATTTTCCAGTAATTACGGTAATATTTTTAGCTTCGCCTATTCTTTACATATTACTTGTCAAGCATTAAAATGTGCTTTTTGGCACACACGAGATTATTACGTAAGAATTTGCTCTCTTTGTTGGGGTTCATAATTCGAGAGTAAAATTATTCCATTTTTTTTTCGTTTTAATTCAGGCATCAGTTCTATTATTTTTTAAAGTAAACTTACTTTTAAAACTTCATAAAAACATTAAATATGTTAGATCATATATTATAAATATAAAAATTTATCAATAATTAAGGGACCAAAAGATTCCTCAGACCTTAGCACTAATCATTATCATATCATACTATACTAAAATCATACTATACATCCCCAAAGTCAAAAGTTAATTTACTAATTTACCCATGAAAAGCTAAGTGACGATTTTGCTCTTCAAAAAACCTAAAAGAAAAATAAGGTGTCAATTGTAATATCCTCATTCTGTTGAACAAATTAATAAACTATTAGATATTCATGTACCACATCGGAAGAGTCCTATTTGGTGTCTCATATTATAGTAACTCCTTTGATGTGTCTCTTATGCTTCATCTTTGACAATTCCTTCTTTGTTGATATTTGTTAGAGGAGTCCCAAAAGCAAGATTGGGTCGATGAACAGCATTGCTCGTGCACCCTATATTTGTTTCTAATGTTTGCACCCTTTTTATGGTGTGCCGTGTGCTCTTTTCTTATGTTTTATTATTATCCGAGATACTTTGATTGTTAGGCTTCTAGGCGTTGTCTTTCGTTTTAATTTGTAGGCGTTTCAAACTTCTCAAGTCCTTTCTCCCCTATTGCGGAAGCGCATGTAATTAAATGATACATTTATCTTGTGCTCTCATGTACTCTCCTTTTCGCTGATACATAATTATTTTCCTTTTTTCTCTAGCCTCATTACAACTCCAACAACGTACTATGTACAGCCAAATGGTTATGGAACCCTGTTAAAACTAGTCAATTTGCCCGTGTTTCGAGGTCTTGAGAAAACGAAAATATGAATGAAAATTTATTGCTAAAAATTTTATAATTAAAAATTAATCTTTACTCTTTGATCAATTTTATACTCTATAATCTTCAACTATAGCATCATCATTTCTGATGTAATAACATTTCCAAGGTTGATTGCTTCTTCCCAAAATAATTCAAGACTCGCTTTCTCTATTTTTATACACATGAAAGGGTACATTTTGCTCCTTTGTAAGAATTCATCGGGCTAATTTTGAAGGTTTAAATTGCAAGATCTTCTTTTATTGGTGCTAATAAAATTGGATAATTAATTAAGTTAATATACTTGAATCAACATCAACTAACATTGGTACCTTATTGTGCTATTTGCCATATTTAGATGATATATCTTACATCATGCCATAAAATGAAACCATCACTAATGAAAAATTCAATTTTGAAAACAAAACATCAAAAAGAAATACTGCATAACACAAAATTAAAAATTCAACACAACAAATAGTTTTTCTATGAGTTATAATAAAAATTCTATGGTATAATTTCAAGAGTAATAAATAAATAAACAACACAAGGTTTAGTATTGTATTTCTATAATATCTTTGCAATCCTTCCTTTTCATTTTTTTTTATATACTTTTGTATTTGGAGTATTTTTGGATTTCCAACATAAGGTATTAAAGGAAAAAGAGAGAAAATATATGTTTTAAAACACTTAATGAAATTGAAAAAATGTCACTATTACAATATTTATTCAAAGTTCAACTCAACGTTTAGTTTTCTTTACATTTTTATAGTTTTATATGTTTGTGATTGTGATATATTATTAATTGAAAAATATAAAATTCGATACCAAACGACCAAGGCAAACAAAAATAAACATGTCATTTTTGAAAAAAATAAAAGAAAAAGGAGTAGAAAGAAAATGAAAAGAAGCAAAACGAGAAGAGGAAGAGGAGAAGTCATTAATCATTTCATTTTTCAAATCTTTAATTAGGCCTATTTATTCTACGGAAATTTAAAACAACAAATGATAGTAGTATTATAAAGAAAGAACAAAAATAAAATTATGTAGACCCTATCTGTTAATTATATTTTTAGATTTTGCAGGAGAAATATTCTCTCATTTGACCCAATAACATGTACCTCCTCTGTTCAAATTTTAGATTGAAAATAAGAATTTAACTATATAATACATTTGTAAATTCAAATGGTATCGTTTTCTAATACATTTGTAATAAGAATTTACATATTTAACTACGTAATAATGTAAGTGGTAATTAAAATGGTCTTCTCATACATATACACGAACACAGACACTTAAAGCACTACTTTATCCGAAGAAAGCGAAAGAATATTTGAGTAGCGTGGTTGTTCGTCTCTAAATAAGTTACATAATACTCGTGAATCTGTTTCCACTATAGTGGGAAAGAGATTCTTTATGAAGGAGAGCTCTAGTCCTGCTATAGTGCCAATATTTCAGCATGTAGAGCGGAGGTTGCAGCTGCCTTCTACACAAACCCCACTATCTAATAACCATGGTGGTCTCTGATGATTCCACCAGTGCCACTTGTTTGATTATTTTTGTCATAAGCTCTATCAATATTTAGCTTGTAGTGATTAGTAGGTGGGAGACATCTTATCGGTATGTGAAGCCTAGGTTTTGATGGCGCACTAATTTGGACGAATGAAATGAATTCAGCAACTTGTTTATAATTTTTTTGTGGCATGTGATGGACGAAGTGTGGTTGAAGAGGTTTGAGTTTCTATTAGTCCAAATGTTCGAATGGATGAAAGACAGTTGAGTGGAGTTAGGAGTTTTTAAAAAGGAATTTGTTGTGTGGATGATAGTGTCTTTGTGACACATATCCTTTATCCAGTGGTCAAAGTTATGTAGTTGAGGTCTTTGTAGATTGAACAAAGTCCATAAGTAGTAGGACTTTTTGCACGAGGAGAATATGTGTCAGTTTTCTTCTTGATGATGTTGGAGACTTGGAGTGGAAGAAATAACCCATGTATATCGGGAAGGTAACTTTGTACCTGACGCTCTGGCAAAGTATGGAAGCACCAAGCAACAAACAACAACGGTTGGAGAAAACACTATGTACTGGGAAACACCTCCAGACTTTATGTTATAAGTTTTTAATAAAGATAAATTGGAAAAAACCGCTATGCGGTCTATCCCTGTGTTATGTAATAACTAAACTCCTATCTTTTAATATAAAGTCACTCCTTTTATTAGAAAAAAAAAAAAGCTAGAGAATATAATAGATGTTTTGGATTTTCAACTACTTTGCCGGTGCTGCACTCTCTGAAATAGTCTCTGCAATAACATCCTTAAAATCCTCAGATCAAACATGCAGATAAGTTCCAACTACTTGCCACGAAAATATAGTTTCTTTAATACAAAATATTTAATAGTTTTTTCTTTTAAAAGGACACACCCTTTCACAGTATGTTCAAGTATTGCTCTCAAAAGAAACATCCTCAAAATGAGCAAAATATAAGCTTTCAATGATGGTAAAAAAAAATTATAATACTAAAGCAAGAATTAGCTAGACCAGTTAAGAAGGTGCATAAGCTGTCAAGTTTGATTGGAGAATCAAAGACCTAAACCTTGTGACTCTCATTTTTCCAGTGGTAGATACTCTGCACTATAGAATGAGAAGCCAAAAGCTTTAATCAACTGACTGTTATAAGTTATTGAAAAAATAACATCTCTATGGGGATATTTGGTAAAAAAAAAGTTGACAACAATTACAACTTTTCGTCACCATTTCTAATTGCACGATAAATAAACAATATCTGAAAAAATCAACCAACCAAATAATTGATTGATAAAGGCAAAAAAAAAAAAAAAAAAAAAAAAAGAAGTTAAAGATAAACACTTTTCCTGGTCTAAAAGAGGTGGCAAGGTTATGGTTGAGCCCTGGAAAACTGAAACACCATAGAAGCTCTTCCCAAACATTCTAATTTTTTTCCTTTCGTATTTAAAAAGAGTCAGCAAAACTGACTATTTCAGATTATAGAAGAAAAAAAGAAGTTAAGATCACACGAAATAATACTTAAACATGTCAGCTTAGATACTAATGTATAAGACCATTTTTGGCATAAGCAGATACCTGAGTATAATCCTCAAAGGAGTATCACAAAAAGATGAGGCATCCAACCATTTGACAGACCAAAATTTATGCCACTCTTGAAATGCACAACTGTTATACTTAAATTTTTCGATTTGGCATCAAAAAAAGGTTTCCTTCACAAAAAAATTTCTACGACTAATTATGCAACGTCTATCATTATCAATCAAGTTATTCGTACCTTTAAAATAGACAAATAAATCAGGTACAATTTCTTTTTTCTTATTTGTATTCTTTCTAGATATTATATCTTCCTTCAACCGTGATGTTTTATTTGCATTATAAGTTATAATAGTTAGCTTTAAACACCTATCAAGTAACATAATATTTTCATTGTGAAATTACTCAATATTGTGGCACAGCGAGTAAAGCTCAAAAGTACACCTCAAAATTATCAAGTTCTACCAAGAATGCTGCTTGTTTGGCTGAAGCAAGTAACAAAGTTGCGGTTATTAATCATGTAAATAGTTTAAACGGTTCGTCTAAATCTTTTTAAGTCACTCATTTTGAAGAGCATAGTCTCCACTTTGTTGCGTGTGACCATCATTTGTTTAGCTCTGCATCCCTATTAAAAGAAGAGTATAACATCAGATGCCCAAGGCAATCACTTGGGTAAAAGGGAAATAAATTCATAATAAGGCACAACAGTCAGATATTTTAATATTTTATTCTGAGTGTTCCTCAAAATATGATTCTAACATCAAAAGAAAATTTGACACTCATGTGACAAGATATCACAATTCAGGTCAGCACCATGCAGTTTAACGGAGCTTACCTTTTGATGTTGATGTTTCATTTACACGTGTGACTATTTCAAAGTCTTTCTCAGGGCGGGACTTGTTTGAAGCATGAAGCATTTCTATCCTCATCTGAAAATATAGTTAAAATACTGATATTATAATTTAATAAATATTAATCTTTACTAATTAAATTTTTTTCATGATTGTAACATCTAGTAGTGACAACTGAAATCCTATATAAATTGCAAGATTCTCCAAGTAAATTTTAGACCACCTATGTTAAACTGAAAATGCCCAATGACAACCACTGAATAGCAAGAAAAAATCGTTTTAACCACAAAGAATCTCTTTTTGGAATAGTAAGACTGAATTTTCAGCTAAACCTCAAATGGTTGAGCAACACTTCAATCAACTATGTTTTATTTGAATACATTTCACAAGTTCGAATATCAATATATAGAGCATTTGTGACATCCTCTAAAATTGTTCCATCAATAAATAACACTAAAATTGAGTCAAAAAAGTTAGGATAATTAAAAACCAATAAAAGGAGACCTGCAAAGTCATGAACTGTGCACGATTTTTTTCTCGGGAGCATAAAGACTCTAGTCCTTGAAGCCTGTGAGTGCTTGCGAGCAATTACGTTGCTGAACCCTGATTTTCGACTCTGAATTCGAATTGAAAGTCCGCCACCAGTGGCTCCGAATTTGCCTTGTCTTAGACTTGGGAGAGGGTACAGTTCTTTGAGACGTTTTGGAGAGATGATGATTGGACGACTATTTTAGGTTGCGTTTCCAAGCAACGTTTAGAGTCTCCAATAAAAGCGTTTCAAGTAACGGTTGTTTCTTATTTAATACCGAATTTTATGTTTTTATGAAGTAATTAATGAAATGAGAAAAAAAAAAGTAAAAAAAAGCAAAAAAAAGAAAGATAAAAGATAAATACAATTGCTGGACATATAAAGATGCCATATTACCTTTTTAATGCGCAGCTTTATATACATACAAGTTAATGTGCCCGCGCTTCACGCAGGTTAAATTTATTTATTTTTTTTGTAAAAAAAGTATCTAATACGGGAGAAATAAGAAATTAAATTTAGAAATAAATATATAATGTAAGACATTCATAGTGTAAAAAAGAAAAAAATAAATGTATAAGAAAAAATACATGTGAATAGAAAACATTACACACCTCTTTGTCGAATTACAACAATAAAGTTCTTGAGGTAAAGTCCTCTCAATTGAAAAAGTTAAGCCAACGCTTAATTTAAAGAGAAAACAAATATGTTACTAAGTCCTCTCACCTTTTGGTTGTTCATAATAAAATATTGTAAATAATTAATATTTATTAGTGATTGTATTTAGATGTAAATATTATTTATAATTAAAGAGTTATGATAATTATTATACATATATGTAGACGGAATTTATAATTATTATACATATATGTCGTTGTTGAGATCAGGCCTACGAGAGGTATTCAACAAGCGCCACTCAACTGCGAAAACTAAGCCCTCCATAGAAGTTCAAGGAAGTAAAGCTACATACTACTGGAAAGAGATGGGCTTTTTCCTTTCTATTTCTTGCGGGCTATTGATTTCGGGTTGAGACTTTGCTTGCTTACTTTCACACTTCCTTCAGTGAGCTACTTAAGGTTTAAGGTAAGGGGCACTCCTAGCATAGATTACCATTCTAACCTGTCTTTGCTGGTAGATAGATGCGCTTAATTAGTTACCTGAATTAAAGAGGACTCTTGAATAAGTTGACTTCGCCTGGGCGTCATCTTTCCTTTCATTCACTAGTTGAGTACTTCCTCCTGTCAGATAGAAGCTTTTCAAAGGGTGGAAATTACTAAAGTACACTTAAGACTCAACCAATCTTGAAAGTTTCGTGGACAACTGGCATACCTTGAATCTAGCCTGCAATCCTTTCGCACTTCTCTTATCAAATTTCTAGTTAGAGAGAGAGCTAACCGCTGCCAAAATGCAGCAGTTTTTCTTATATACGATAGCACCCGTTATAATCGTTTACGGTGGGTGGGTAAGCAGGAGGGGACCTCTGTGATTAGACTAACTGGCCGAGAAGGTTAGCGAGGTTCCTGCTATGGTGAAGTGAAAGATCTTTCACTATAGTGGGAAGAAGACAGGTGGGAGCGAGCGGAGCGAGAGCAAAGCAAGCTCTAGTGGTGGGTTGTGCCTTTTTTCCACAAGAGATTGCTCTCCTCCGAGGCTTGAGAGCTTATTCCCTTCTTGTTCACCTTTCTTTTTCTTTACTTATTTTCTTTATTGAATGATTGGCTCAATAGCTTTCTTCCTTCAATTAGAAAAGGGGCTAATGGAAACTCAGGAGCTTCACTCAGAGCTATTAAGCTCTTTGGGGAAGTCAGAAGTTCTTCCACTCGGAATTGCATCAGAGAAGAAAGCTCCACAGAAGACACCGAAGGAGTAGGAATTGGCTCACTAGGTTTAAGTGATATTTATTTGTAACTATATTTGAGACATTTGAAAATATTTCTTAAAGAAAAAGTAAATGAAAAATGAAAGAAGAAGAAGAAGAAGAAGATGAGAGAAATCGGTTAGATTAAAATTGTAGACGGATTTCAGAATTAGACGTGGGTAGAGCACAATGAATCATTTAAAAAAAAAATCTAAATATGTCAACGTAAAATAAAAATATAGAAGATGAATACTATTGCTGATCAAAGAGATAAGTGTACTTCTAATTGATTTTCTTTTTGGTAATTACTCTACTGTTCAATTTTAATAAATGAGTTTATCAATCGGAGTTATAGACATATTACATCGATCAAAAAATAGAAAAAAAGAGATGTAATTATTCTGATAACTTTTAACTAATGATGAGAAATTAGCTATAGCTAAATCTTAATTATATCGGTTAGGCAATCCATTATAATTGCATATATATATGTTGTTAATCATGATTTCAGAACAAATATTGTATTAACACTACAATATGGAATTTATGCATTATGAGAAGATAACAATCACAAAATGATCAAGTGACTGGGTCCAAAGAAAGAACCAAACAGACATACACGATAAAATAAATTTGTCTTATCGGTTACGGTCTGCGATATTTCAACCAATCAGGAAAGTAAATATGCTTTTGTTTTTCTGTAAACATATGAGATCGACCACTCAGATTTAGAAGAAGATAAAAGGTACTCTTGGTACCAAAAACCATGATTCACAAACTATATGATCTGCTAATGGCAGACTTCTTTTTAAAAGAAAAAGAGATAGCATTAGCCAGTAAAGAATAAAACTAAACTATCATGACTCATAAACACTTTACAAGCTCAAAGATTCATTACCCTTATATTTGCAAAAGAAAAAAGGAAAAAGAATAGCAAAATCAAGCCACCACCTTATTTTCTTCTCCACCTTCTCTGCCGCCTATGACCACCACGTGAATCCACCTAATTCCACTTCCGTCTATCAACTAAGGGTCAATTGTCACTAATCATTTCCACATAGAAGATTATATATATAGAGAGCGATAATGGAGTTTCTAAGTTAAAAAGCATATTCTAACTCATACGTAAATCTCTTTGTTTACCCCAAATATTGGATAACAATTGAATTTATAGCGGGTTTAAGGATCTGTAAATTCTTTCGCTACCAAATAAAGGTGAAATTCAAGGGCTTATAATTGGGATAAAAACAGAGTAATCAAACTGGCACTCAATAAGAAGTTATGAAAAGAAGATAATAGAAAAGATGATGAAGAACATGTATAACGATGATAATAGAGAAGATGATGAAGAACATGTATATTTTTCTTGTCTGGCCCCAAAAAAAAGAGTGTGGCGAAAGGGAATGCCCTCCATCCTTATAAACCAATCTTCCCGCCTAGGGAAGCCTAGAAGTCTCTACATTTAATTCATATGGGTAAGTGCAAAGGTTACAATAAAAGCTATCAACGGATTACAAAGAAGGCCTCATTTATTATGAGATTTAATACACTTAATACTCCTAAAATAGCAATACGAGCATCATAAAGAGATGTAGACGAAGATCTGCCCGGAGGTAAGGCATAAGGGATAAGGATCGATCCTCGATCGTGTGATCTTTTCCGAACCGATATCGATCCTCGTGTTTGACTTCGTGATTTCAGCCCAAGCATTTTGACTTCGGTAGTCTCCGACCCGGCTTTACGACTGTTTAACCCGATACAGATAGTCCCCTCGTTTATTGGAGAGTTAAGACAATAAACGACGTGAAATTTCCCTTAACTTATGGTTATCAATCAATAGATCGATAATGTCCTATACCGGGTTTCAGAAGCCCTTTTTATCGACGTCACCTGTCCTAGAGCCTCCCTGTGTGACGGCCTAGCAATGATGCGCTAGGTCAGGTAATCATCACCTGATTTTTGCAGTGGTCTATTCTCTTACATCGCATTTAATGCTTCACATCTCAATCGCCACTTGTATCTCAACCGTCGTTCGCGTTGTACTCTGTGCCGCAGTTCTCTGAAATAGTTTAAATACTGCCCTTTGGGCTTGTTTCGTCTCTTTATTTCCCGTTGTTGATCCTTTTATTGCTTTCTCGCTGTTCATCTTCATTACTTCAAGA
>MCJB01028691.1:7800-23010 GCA_002018475.1 Nicotiana obtusifolia
GGCAAGGGTTTTCTAAAGAGGGGATTTGTTAAGTAAGTGAAGAGAGGGATATTAGGTCAGGCGGGTCGGGCAGATGGGGACTGGGCTAGTGCGATTTGGTGCCGCTAAAACTGCGCCAATTTGGAACATGAAGCAACATACTCTATTCCTATTTTATTTGATCTTTCAAAAAATAGCCACATTACTTCTAATTGAATTTGTTTTGCCAAAATGATCTAATTAGCATTTTAACTAATTAATTAATTTAATTGATTAAAGCTAATGTATATTTTTGTTATTTTTGTTTAATTCATCCCTTTAACCTATGATTAATTCTTAAATGCAATTAACGCACTAAATGAAAGATAAAAATATTTTTGATAATTGTTATAATTTAAAATATTTCTAAATATGCATGAAAAATGTGAATAAATGTAAAACAAATAAAAAGAAAAATTCCTAAAATTATATAAAAGCAGTTAAAATTATTTTGGACTATATTTTTAGGAGCAATTTCCTATTTAGCGCAAAAATTAGGTGCTCACAACTGCCCCTCTCCATGGTCTTGTTATTACATCAAATCAAAATCTAAAGGAACTAAACAAGCCTACCAGCTATGAGTTACGAGATTCCTATCTATAAGTCATCTGAAGCTTGATCTTGAGTCTTGAATGATTCTTCATACAAACTTTTGAATTGAACCTTGATGCTTGCTTGCTGCAGGTGCTAGTTCATTCTTCTACATCTTCTTTGATAAAAACAGGGAATGCAATGCTCGTGACTTCAGCCATGTCTTGAGCAATTCAAATCTTTCATCTACTTCTTCATTTTTTATTCACTTCTTTTTTTTTCTTTTCTTATTCTGGATTGAGACTTCTTCTCTTATCATCTCGAACCTTGTGCCTCGAGGTAAAACCTGCTCAGACACCAAAACAAACAAAAGAATGAGATTTTTCTGCCCCAGTTTTCACTAGGTAAATTTCGTGAGTTATTGTAATAAAATTCTAAATCACTTCTTTATTGGAAACAATAAAAGGCCAGGAATGGTATACCCAGAAAAGATCATGATGAAATTTTTTTTTTTTTTGGATAGTTTTTATGTTGGGAAAATGAGGCCAGGGAATGGTAATACCCTATATTGGCAATGATATCAAGGAGTGGTGTATCCTGCATTTAAGATCAAATTAAGTAGGGAATGTAGACCCTATATTGAAAAAGGAGACTAGGGAGTAGACCCTATGTTGGAAAATGCAGGTAGGGAAAAATGTACCCTATGCTAAATTGCCCCATCGCTTATTTTCTGAGAGCATGAACAATTGACCTATTTTTTTTCTTTCACTTTTTTTTTTTTTTATAAATCCAGACTTTTGTTTTTTTAATTATCCTAGGAGAAAATTCATCAGACTAGGTTTTCTTATCTTAGGAGAAAGATTCATCAGACTAAGATTTCTATATATATTCTTCTTCTTTTTATTTTATTTTATTTTATATTTTTTTAATCTTAGGAGAAAGATTCATCAAACTAAGACATTTATCCTAGGAGGAAGTTCATTAGACTAGGTTTTCTATCTTTATCTTAGGAGAAAGATTCATCAAACTAAGACGTCTATCCTGGGAGAAAATTCATCAGACTAGATTTTCTTTATTTTTTTGTTATCGTAGGAGAAAGATTCATCAGACTAAGATTTCTATCTTCGGAGAAAATTCATCAAACTAGGATTTCTATCCGAGTAGAAATTCATCAGACTAAGACTTCGATCCTAGGAGAAAGTTCATCAGACTAGGTCTTTTTTTTTTGTTATCTTTGGAGAAAGATTCATCAGACTAAGACGTTTATCCTAAGAGAAAGATTCATCAGACTAGTTTTTTTTATTATCTTTTGAGAAAGATTCATCAGACTAAGATTTTATCCTTGGAGAAAATTCATCAGACTAGGTTTTCTTATCTTAGGAGAAAAATTGATTAGACTAAGACTTCGATCCTAGAAGAAAGTTCATCAGACTTAGATCCCTTTTTTTTTAATCTTAGGAGAAAGATTCATCAAACTGAGATTTCTATCCTAGGAGAAAATTCATCAGACTAAGTTTTTTTATTGGGAGGAAAATCCATCAGACTAGGATGTATTACCCTAGGAGAAAAAACTGTGTGAAGAGCCAGTGCCAGATCCAGGATTTTAAGGTCGTGGGTGCTCACTCTCTTAAGTGAAAAGTTTCTACCCATCATATAGTATAAGTTCACAACTATCTAAATACAGTTGTAAAAACCTTAATAGAAAAACTACGGTTAATATTATCATTAGCAAAAAAAGACTTCTATTCACTAACCACAATGAACTACTAATAATGTTACTTTATAGAAAAATATATCTAGTCACAAGTTACAACTGTGCTCGACGACTTTTCATATATTGAAAACGATCAATAATAGCATCATTGCTTACAGTTGCAAATATCTTACGCTCTACATAGCAAACCAAACAACCATTTAAAAATTCATCACCAATGCTGTTACGAAGCTCATTTTTTATGTGGTTCATGGATGAGAAAGATCGTTCCACAGAAGCAGTAGCAACAGGAAGAATGAGAGTCAATTTGATAAGAAAATAAACAAGTGGCCAAGTTTGATGCAAATCAAACTTAACCAACACTTTAGCAAGGTCACTAATTCCCTTCATGTTGAAGAACCTCTTGTCAGATCCACGAACATAAACTATAAAATTATCAAGCTGGCAACTAAGATCCCGAAGCTTGCTGCTATCAAACTCCTTTGGATAATGTTAAGCCAACCTCATTATCCTGTTCTTATCAAAATTACCAAATGAATTAGCTGGATTTAAACAATCCATCCCGAGAAGTAATTCAGTACTCACAGCATCAAAACGGCTGTTAAGCTCAACACGCAAATGATGAGAGTATGTAACATCAAGAGCTCTACGCTTTGACTTTTCGGAAAAGTAGGGAGCGTCCATCTTCGGGATTATTATTTCATGTTTATCACAGAAGGAAGAGACATTATACATTAATGATTCAAATTCACTATCCCTCATCTCTTGCAATCTTTGCTTTGTAAGAGCGAGGAGTCCCATAGCATTGACAATATCTTGATCCATTCCTTGTAATGAAGAATTCAATTCATTTGACATCGTTAGAACTTTCAACATCAAGTGTAACATAAAAACAAAATCAAACTCCTTAATCTTACTCACAAGACTTTCAGCAACAATTCTATCGGCATAATTTGGACACTCGCGTGCAGTAAATTCAAGCACATGAATAATGGATGGAAATATGACAACAAGGTTATCCAATGTTCTATAATGTGAACCCCAACGAGTATCACCTGGTCGTTGAAGTCCACGCTCTTGATTTAATCCTCGCCCAGTATGTATTTCACCTGATATAAGCAATTCCTCTAATTTTTCAGTTTGATGTTGTCGAAGCAAATCCCTGCGCTTAAAAGATGCTCCAACAATATTTAACACATTAATAACTATACAGAAAAAGTCATCTATATCTGAATGCTTCTTTGCAAGAGCCAGAAGTGTTAACTGCAATTGATGTGCAAAGCAGTGAATGCAATGTGCTGATGGAGTCTCATTCAAAATTAAAGTCATAAGACCCTTTAGCTCTCCTTGCATGTTACTAGCTCCATCGTAGCCTTGCCCACGTATTTGTGATGTACTTAATGAGTGACCCATAAGAAAAGAGTCGATTTCCTTCTTACAATGATTGAGCAGATGTATCATTAACGTGAACGATACCAACAAATCGCTCTATTACTTTACCTTCTTTGTTAACATATCTCAAAACAAGTGCCATTTGCTCTTTGTGTGATATATCCTTTGATTCATCAACTAGTATACCGAAAAAATCTCCATCTAAATCTTCAATGATTGCTTTGATTGTCTCTTTGGAACAAGCATCAACAATATCCTTTTGAATTATTGGAGAACACATCATTTCTTTTTTGGAGCATTTTTTAACATAATGCTTCCAACATCCGATCAATATCTCCGTACCATTGCAAAAGTTCAAGAAAGATACCTTTATTTGTTGAAGAATGACTCTCGTCATGCCCACGAAATGACAATCCTAGTCTCAAGAGAAACCTCGCCACATTGATTGAAGCACTCAAGCGACGTCTAGACTCACTTTTTTCTTTCTCGGATTGTCAGTCAAAAGAACTGCGAATTGATTGTGATTGATTCATTAAATCAATCATCCTGTTGAAACACTTGTTGTGGATACTATTTACCTCTCCAACATGACTTTTAAATATTTCAATTGTTATAACCCATATTTGTACACGTTAGATTACACCGTAAGACAGTCTACATAGGTCCGAGAAGAGAATTACTTTTGAGACAATAAGAGTTTAGTCCTACTAGTCTTAAATGATGCAAGGGAGGGTGGTTAACAAGTATTAGAAGATAAACGAGTTAAGGATGTTGTAACTCGTATTTTTGGGTAAATCGAGAGGTGATTAACATCACCAATAGGTCATGTTTTAATCCATTTGAATCATATAATATCCGTTTCATAAGTCTTGAATTCAAACGAGTTATGAAACAAAAGTCGACAAAAGTTGTCGCAACTTAGGTTCACAATTTTACTTAAACATTAGGTCAAATGTTTCTGAGCTTTTCTCCCAATTTACAAGGAATTACGGGGTGATCTACCTACCAAATTAAAGGTCTATGAGTCTAGTTTCCAACGCATCAAACCGTTTGTCAATACGATCTCGGAGTATTGAGATAATTGTATTTTCGCAGACCTGCGCAGATTGGTAGGTGACAAGTAGGTGCATCACCTACTTGTCAAAATTAGGGGACAAAATTAAAAGCCCCAAAGTCGGCCAAGAGGGGACCTTTAAGAGATTTTAAATTCAGTTATTTCACTATTATTTCAGACCTTCAAAACCGAAATTGAACCCCTGCAACCCCTCCCCAAAAATCCCACACAAACCCTAATCGATTTTCCCTCTCTTTTAAGTTCTAATTGGGGGTGAAACCTAGAGTTTGAAGAACCAAAGCAAGGGCTGAGTTATCCAACAAGTAAGGTGAGTTTACTGATCTCTTTCATACATTTTTTTCTACTTTGAATTCATGGTAAGTCGTTCTATGTATGTAAGAACTCACGGGACGGTGATCGGAAGCCGTGAGTTCGAGTTATTCACTTGTAGCGGACTGTTTTGTGGACTGTTTTGTGTTGCTGTAAAGCTGCGTGTTTTACTACTGATTGTGGAGTTTTGGAGGAGTAAGGGTTTGGATAAACACCATATATATTTAGGGTTGTGGGCTGATAGTTGTTCGTAACATTTCTGGGTCGTTTGACACGACTATGGTGGCCATCGTATGTATGAAGTGATTGACTTGTGCGTGGATTGTTTTGGGAGGCTTAATATGATTATTATTGATGTTTTTTGGGCTATTTGGTGATTGTGTTAACTTGTGGGAAGTCCTATATATAGGGGAGGTGCTGTCCGTTTTATCGCAAAATAAGTTACAGTCGATACATAATAGTTACAACGCTTAAACGATAACGGTAGTGTCATTTCTCTTATTGTAGACTAAGGAGTCGTGGAATATTCATAGCTTGAGGTTGGGAAGTATATACAAGGTATGTGAGACTGTCATTTTTCTTCTTTGCACGACTCAGATTATACATAATGCAATGAACGAGCCCCAAAGTTACTCTACTCATAGAAGGTAGTAGTACTTATATTGTTTCCCCCTTATGGGAGGATTGAGGTTGATGTTACTTCTTTGAACTTGAGCCAGTCCGAAAGGTTGAAACTGTGATTCCAATGAGTCCAGCATGCATTATCTATTTTACTCTACCGAGCCGCGCTATAGTCGGCCGGGCAGGCACTTATTTTGCAACTATATATATATATATATATATATATATATATATGTTATACACTACTTAATCGCACTATAGATGACAGCTATTTTAATTTACCGCGCCGCGCTATTGTCGGCCGGGCAGGCACCTATTGTGCAACCACTGATCAGTTGGGTATGATGAAGATGAGGCCCACAGAGGCGTATGTATATGATGATGATAAGGCCCACAAAGGCGTATGTATATGATGATTTAAAAAGGATATATATATATATATATATATGTACATGCATGTGCACATCAGGTATCTCATGGTTAGTCGCCCTTAGAGGCATTCAGATGGTACAGATTTTATGTTTCTTATTCCGATACATGTTATTGTTCTTATGTTATGTTTTCCCGTCTTACATACACAGTACTATATCCGTACTGACGTCCTTTTATTTGTGGACGCTGCATGTCGTGCTGCAGGTCCGAACAGACAGATAGACGAGGCTCCCCCACTATAGTAGGCTGTCCAGTTCAGCGGATATTGGCGAGATCCATCCTTCGGACTTGCCGTAGACTCGGTATGCATTTTGTTATAGGCATTAAGGGCATGTCGGGGCCCTGTTCCGACACAGGTTGCATCATGTATGTTCCAGTAGAGGCTCATAGACAAGGGGTGGGTTTATGTATAGTTGGATTGCCTTGTCGGCAAATGTATTTTGTTGTACAATTTTTTCATCGCAGCCTTAAGGGCCATGTTATATATACATATGTTCATGTTATTGTATGGTATTTCAATTGATCATGATCATGGTTTTCTATTCATACGGGCATCGTTTACCTTATAGATAACAAGGAAGGTAAGATGAAAGGTACGCCGGCACTCGGCGAGTAGGGTCCGGGTGCCAGTCGCGACCCTCCGGCTCGGGTCGTGACAAACTTGGTATCAGAGCAGATATTTCCTAGGGGTTGTCTATGAGCCGTGTCTAGTAGAGTCTTGATTATGGATGTGTAGCGCGCCACATTTATAATCAGGAGGTTGCATGACATTTAGAGTTGTTACTTTTTCTTGAATCTAGATCGTGCGCAGAGCTGAGTCGTAAGTATTCGTGTCTAATATTAACCATGTTCTTTTCAGCGATGCCCATGACTAGGAAGCAAGTGATTAGTAGGCGCCTTGATACAGCTGCGGGAGAGGGTACCAGTCTGGTGCCTCCCGCCAGAGCGGGCCATAGCGAACCTCAGAGAGACGTCGTCTCAGACCTCATTTACTCCTTCTCCTCCAGAGGATATAAGAAGGCACCCAGCATCTCCAGTTCCTCCATCTGGTACTACAGACCAGGATATGCGGAGTGCGGTACAGTTGTTGACTAACTTGGTAGCTGCTCAGGCTCAGAGGCAGAATATCGGTGCTACTGATAAACCGGTTAGTGCGAGAGTTCGGGATTTTATTAATCTAGACCCTCCAGTGTTTACCGGATCAGACCCCAAGGAGGACCCGCAGACTTTTATTGATCAGATTTATCGTACACTGCGGGTTATGCATGCTAATGATACGGAGGCAGTAGAGTTGGCTTCTTATCGGTTACAGGATTTGGCAGTTTTCTGGTATGATAGTTGGGAGAAATCCAGGGGTCTGAATGCTCCCCCACCTGTGTGGAAGGAATTTTCTGAGGCGTTCCTTCGTCACTACCTGCCCATTAAGATACGACGAGCTAGAGCTGATAAGTTCTTGAACCTTCGACAAGGTAATATGAGTGTGCGAGAGTATAGTATGCAGTTTGATTCTTTAGCAAGGTATGCTCCCCATATAGTGGCCGAGATGAGCGATAGGGTGCACCTGTTCGTGAACGGATTGGGACCACATCTGATAAATGAGTGCACGACAGCCTCCTTGATAGAGGGCATGGATATTTCCCGTATTCAGGCTTATGCCCAGACACTAGAGGATCGTAAGCGCCAGCAAAGAACAGACAGGGAGCAGGATAGGGGCCAACATAAGAGGGCGAGATTTGCAGGGTATTCCAGTGACTTTAGAGGTAATGTCAGGCCCCAGTTTTGGAGGGGTTCGGCACCACCTGTAGCTAGTGCTCTTTCACCGTTTCAGAGACCTCGATATGATTGATTTGCCTATTCGGGTCCAGGTCAGGGTTCGCGGGCATCAGGCTCGCAACATTACAGGGATACTAGTCAGACAAGACCCCTAACACCTCGTTGTGATCACTGCAGCAAGGCCCACGTTGGACTGTGTCATCAAGGCTCCGATGTATGCTATTCTTGCGGACAACCTGGCCATATGAGGCGGGATTGTCCTAACAGAGGAGGTGGTGGTATGGCTCAACCGACTGGATCTGTGGCTGGTTCTTCCTCATCAGTTCGACCTCCAGCACAGGGTTTTCAGCAGCCGATAGGTCATGGTAGAGGTAGAGGTGGAATGTCGAGCTCGAGTGGTACTCAAAATCGAACCTATGCTCTAGTAGGTCGGCAGGATCTCGAGTCATCTCCGGATGTTGTTACAGGTATATTGTCTGTGTTTTTTTATGATGTATATGCGTTGATTGATCGGGGATCTACATTATCATATGTTACACCTCTTGTGGCTGATAAGTTTGGCGTCAAGCCCGAATTAATAAGTAAACCATGGTATCTACTCCAATAGGAGATTCTGTGGTTGTTAGAAGGGTATATAGAGGTTGCACCGTGACGATTTGTAGTCGTCAAACCTCGGCGAATCTGTTTGAGCTAGAAATGGTTGATTTTGATGTGATAATGGGAATGGACTGGTTGGCCTCATGCTATGCAAATGTTGATTGTCGTACAAAGAGGGTTATGTTTCAGTTTCCTGGTGAACCTGTCATCGAATGGAAGGGGAACATTGCTACGCCGAAAGGTATGTTTATTTCCTATCTTAAAGAAAGGAAGATGATCTCAAAGAGTTACATTTATCATCTCGTTCGCGTTAGGGATGCGGAGGCGAAGCTGCCTACCCTACAATCAATCCCCGTGGTCAATGAGTTTCCGGATGTTTTCCCTGATGAACTCCCAGGTCTTCCTCCTGAAAGGGAGATTGAGTTTAGCATTGATCTGTTGCCGGACACTCAACCGATCTCTATCCCTCCATACAGGATGGCCCCGGCAGAGTTGCGAGAGTTGAAGGTGCAGTTGAAGGACTTGCTGGACCGGATTCATTAGGCCAAGCACTTCACCTTAGCGTGCTCCTGTCTTATTTGTGCGGAAGAAAGATGGGTCGTTAAGGATGTGTATCGATTATCGACAGTTGAATAAGTTTACTATAAAGAACAAATATCCACTTTCAAGGATTGACGACCTGTTTGACCAACTCCAGGGTGCCAAATATTTTTCCAAGATTGACTTACGTTCAGGGTATCACCGGGTGAGGGTCAAGGAGAAGGATATTCCAAAAATAGCCTTCCGGACAAGATATGGGCATTTTGAGTTCTTGGTAATGTCGTTTGGGCAAACAAATGCCCCAGCAGCTTTTATGGATCTCATGAATAGTGTATTCAGGCCCTATCTTGATGTGTTCGTGATTGTATTCATTGATGACATTCTGGTGTATTCTCGTTCAGAGACCGAACATACGGGCCACTTGCGGATAGTATTGCAGACCCTTCAGGATCGTAAGTTGTATGCTAAGCTCTCCAAATGTGAATTCTGGCTAAACTTAGTAGCATTCCTTGGCCATGTGATATCTGACGAGGGTATTAGTGTTGACATTCAAAAGATCGATGCAGTGAAAAATTGGCCAAGACCTACAACACCGTCAGAGGTGCGCAGTTTTCTAGGGCTAGCAGGATATTATAGGAGGTTTATAGAAGGATTTTCCTCTATATCAGCCCCATTGACTAAGTTGACACGGAAAGCTACTAAGTTCCAATGGTCTGACGCTTGTGAGCATTGTTTCCAAGAACTAAAAGATCGGTTGACATCCGCGCCAGTACTTACCCTCCCAGCAGGAACAGAAGGGTATGTGGTGTATTGTGATGCTTCAGGTGTAGGTTTGGGGTGCGTATTGATGCAACATGGGAAGGTAATTGCTTATGCATCAAGACAATTAAAGAAGCATGAAAATAATTACCCGAATCATGATTTGGAATTGGCTGCAGTAATTTAGGCTTTAAAGATTTGGCGGCACTATTTATACGGTGTCCATGTTGACATCTACACAGATCACAAAAGTTTACAGTACATCTTCAAATAGAAGGAGTTGAACATGAGACAGCGTATGTGGCTTGAATTACTGAAAGATTACGATGTCGAAATATTGTACCATCCCGGTAAAGCCAATATTGTGGCAGACGCTCTCAGTCGTAAGTCAATGGGCAGCCTAGTACACACTGAGTCAAGTAGACAAGGGTTGACTAAAGAGCTTCATCAGCTAGCCAGTATGAGAATTAAATTGTTGTACTCCGAGGATGGAGGTGTTGTTGTGCATAACACATCAGAATCATCTCTCGTGGCCAAAGTAAAAGCACGGCAATAGGAAGATCCCACCTTGATGCGATTGAAAGAGAGCATTCAGCAAGGAAAAATCTCAGCTTTTGAAATTGCAGAGAATGGAACACTGAGGTTTCAAAACCGATTATGTGTGCCTAATGTAGCAGGATTACGAGAGAAGATTATGAGGGAAATTCATCAATCCCGGTATTCCATCCATCCTGGCTCAACAAAGATGTATCATGACGTCAAGGAGCAGTATTGGTGGGAAGGTATGAAAAGGTCCATCATCGAATTTGTAGCCCAGTGCCCCAATTGCCAACAGATAAAGGTAGAACATTAGAAGCCTGGTGGACTGCTCCAAAATATAGAAATTCTGACCTGGAAATGGGAGGTGATTAATATGGATTTCATTGTTGGGTTACCTCGCTCTTATCATAAGTTTGACTCCATCTGGGTAATAGTTGATCGACTAACAAAATGTGCCCATTTTCTGCCAGTTAAGACAACCTACACAGCTGAAGATTATGCAAAATTGTACATCAAGGAAATTGTCCGACTTCATGGGGTACCAACGTCTATTATCTCAGACAGAGGAGCTCAATTTACGGCTAACTTTTGGAGGTCTTTCCAGAAGGGTTTAGGCACACAAGTAAATCTCAGAACGGCATTCCATCCACAGACTGATGGACAGGCTGAATGTACCATCGAGACACTTGAAGATATGCTACGAGCATGTGTTCTAGATTTCAAGGGGAACTGGGATGATCACCTGGCACTCATAGAATTCGCCTACAATAATAGTTACCATTCCAGTATTAAAATGGCTCCGTATGAGGCACTGTACGGGAGGAGATGTAGGTCACCAGTTGGATGGTTCGAAGTCGGTGAGACAGAATTATATGGGCCAGACTTGATACACCAAGCCATTGAGAAGGTGAAAGTGATACAAGAGCGACTGAAGACAGCCCAAAGCAGGCAAAAATCTTATGCCGATGTCCGACGTCGTGACCTGGAATTTGAGGTTGGTAATTGGGTTTTCTTGAAGATCTCACCGATGAAGGGTGTTATGCGTTTTGGGAAGAAAGGTAAACTGAATCCACGGTATATCGAGCCGTACAAAATTCTTCGGTGAATTGGATAGGTTGCTTATGAGTTAGAATTGCCATCTGAATTAGAATTTGTCCATCCGGTATTCCACGTATCTATGTTGAGGAAATTTATTGGAGACCATTCTCGGGTCGTCCAATATCAAAGATGTACAAATTACAAAGGATCTATCATATGAAGAAATGCCAGTAGCTATATTGGACCGACAAGTCCGCAAGCTAAGAACAAAGGATGTAGCTTCCGTTAAAGTATTGTGGAAGGATAAGAATACGGAAGAGATGAAATGGGAAGCAGAGGATGAGATGAAGTCTAAATACCCTTACCTGTTCTAGCATGGAGATAATGAGGGTGCCGGGGAAGGCAGGACGTATTAAAAGGAGAAACGTCTCAATGAGGTAAGCAATAACGTGAGAATACTCTTTCTTAATACAAATGGTGATATGCGGATAATGTATGTAGCTATAATGCTTTGTATAACCTTGTAAGGCTATAGGTTGGTTTAACTGCTTGCGAGTTTTGCTAGGGTCCGTTTAATAGAGAAAACTCAGCCGGAGATTTCCGTCAGAAATCCACAATGAGTTAAGATCCCCGTAAACCCTTACATTCGAGTACGAATGTTCCTAAGGGGGGGAGGGTGTTATAACCCATATTTGTACACGTTAGATTACGCCTTAAGATAGTCTACATAGGTCCGAGGAAGATATTACCTTTGAGATAATAAGAGTTTAGAACTATTGGTCTTAAATGATGCAAGGGTGTATAAGGGTGGTTAACAAGTATTAGAAGATAAACGAGTTAAGGATGTTGTAACTCGTATTTTCGGGTAAATCGAGAGGTGATTAACATTACCAAGAGGTCATGTTTTAAGGTATTTGAATTATATAACATCCGTTTCATAAGTCTTGAAGTCAAACGAGTTATGAAACAAAAGTCGACAAAAGTTGTCGCAACTTAGGTTCACAATTTTACTTAAACGTTAGGTCAAATGTTTGTGAGCTTTTCTCCCAATTTACAAGGAATTACGGGGTGATCTACCTACCAAATTAAAGGTCTATGAGTCTAGTTTCCAACGCATCAAACCGTTTGTCAATACGATCTCGGAGTATTGAGATAATTGTATTTCCGCAGACCTGCGCAGATTGGTAGGTGACAAGTAGGTGCATCACCTACTTGCCAAAATTAGGGGACAAAATTAAAAGTCCCAAGTCGGCCAAGAGAGGACTTTTAAGGGTTTTTAAACTCAGTTATTTCACTATTATTTCAGACCTTCAAAACTGAAATTGAACCCCTGCAACCCCTCCCCAAAAATCCCACACAAACCCTAATAGATTTTCCCTCTCTTTCAAGTTCTAATTGGGGGTGAAACCTAGAGTTTGAAGAACCAAAACAAGGGGTGAGTTTATGTATAGTTGGATTGCCTTGTCGGCAAATGTATTTTGTTGTACAGTTTTTGCGTCGCAGCCTTAAGGGCCATGTTATATATACATATGTTCATGTTATTGTATGGTATTTCAATTGATCATGATCATGGTTTTCTATTCATACGGGCATCGTCGACCTTATAGATAATAAGGAAGGTAAGATGAAAGGTACGCCGGCACTCGGCGAGTAGGGTCCGGGTGCCAGTCACGACCCTCCGGCTTGGGTCGTGACATTGGCGTAGACATTGAAGCAGCAAATGGAGAGTCACCAGTTTCTTCATTGATCGCCATTGTCGCAGCAAAAAATTGCTTCTGAGAGATAAACTTTCAATTTGTTAATTTCTCATCAAATTAGTCTCGATCTAATTGTGCTTCAACCAGAAAATTGAGAATTCCCAAACCGTAGAATGAGTGAGGACTCTTCTGTGTTGAAGAAATAGCTCAATCGATCGATGAAACTGAGAAGCTACCAACGCTGTTGAATTACTCCAGTTCTATCACAGCCGAGCTTCAGAGAATCGAGCACCCGAGCTCTGATACCATGTCGAGAAGCTCTAACTATGGAACAACTGTAAGTTCTAGAAGGTGCGAGAATGAGAGGAAAACTGAAATTGAAGCTCATTATGTTATTAACCTTCAAAGACGAAATATGAACAGTAGTACAAAAAAACTAGTCAGCTATTTTATTTATAAAATTACCTAACTCTAAGAGGTTACAACTAACTACACTTAGTGCATAAATAGCTGGGACCCACAATACTCAACATCTACACTATCCTTTCTCACTGATTATTACCCTCTTCATTTCAATTTATTGGCAAAATTGAATAGGCCCGAGATTAAGAAAGAAAGAAATATTATAAAATAACTTGTGGTTACAAATGTGTCAAAATATGCATTTGTGTGTTAATAAAAAATTTCAAATTTATTATCTTAAACATTTCATAATATTTGCGTGCTAAATCTTCTCGTTAAGATTAAAATGAGAAGTTTAAACTAAATTATTTTTAAATTTATAAATATCCGCAATTATTTTCAAGGTGATCGGATTAAGTTCATCGCAAACAGGCACTTGTAATTAATTTTTAAATAATCTATAATGTTAACATTTTTTACTATCAATGAAATCAATTTAAAGTTTGAGGGTGGAACTGAGGTAAAATTTGACATAAATAAAGACAGAGACATACAGACAGACACGTATCAAATAGCGCCCTACTAACTTTAAAAACTCCAAACAAAGAAACAAAACCCTTTTGTCTCCCCATCACACTTCATATACAAACAAAATCTCCATCTCTTATCAGATACGTTCTGGAACTAATTTTTTACCATAAACCTTGGAGTCTTGGCGTTATGTACTCGTCCCATATTCTAGTAGCAATGTATCGGCAAGTCATGTTAGCTTGGCTTCTGGTTCTAGGGTGGGCCCAGATCTGATGTCATATTCTTGAATATGGAGGTTTTTCCACATAAATTTTTTTTTAGAGCACAATTAATCCGAATTCGTGCCAAAAAACTTTATGTTTCAAAAACTACTTCAAACTTTCACATTTTTTTCCAACTTGAATACTATTTTTCCTTCCAACTTCAAGTGAAATATTGTAATGAATGGAATAAATCCCATATCGGAGCGGAAGACCCTAGTCTATTATAAGGCTCGGACAATTCTCTTCCCTTCGAGTTTGTTTTGAAATTGTGAATTAGACGCAAACTTATTTAATATGGTATCAGAGCCAGACCCATGATCGATGTGGGCCCCAAAAGAGGGGGCAGAATGCCCCTGACCATTTGAAGGGGGCAAGGGATGTGAAAGATACCCTCAGTCCATGATTGTGCATGCCCCATAGGAGGGTGGTGACTGGAATGAATCTCACATCGGGCCGGGATGAGATCCCTGGTCTCCTTATAAGAATTGGACAATCCTACTTTCTTTGAGCTAGCTTTTGGGGTGCAAGTTAGGCCCAACCGTATTTAACATATTGTGCATTGATCCCTTAAAAGTTCTTCACTCCTATTGAACATCAAATTCCTAAAATATTTTAGGATATGTAAATGTCTAATCCATATATCATTAGAACATTTTGAAGTTGTAAATTTTTAGTTGCTTAAAATCTTCCTTCAAATTTGGATTATTCAAATTGTTCTATATCAACTTAACCTAAAAGTATTAAATAAAAAAAATTAAAAAAAAAGGAATCTTGCAAACTCAGTGACATAACATTAACTCAGATAACATAACAGATTATATACATATATATTAGATTTGCCTCTGTTATCAAGGAATAGAAGAGGGGAGCAAGCAAAGAGATCTTAATCAAAATTAACTAAATGTTCTTGAATTAATGATTACTCCAGTAAACATGAATATTAACTATCCTTTCTTTCTCTTAACCCCCCCCCCCCCC
>MCJB01028691.1:28862-87771 GCA_002018475.1 Nicotiana obtusifolia
GGGGGGGGGGGGGGGGGAGGGGCTATCCTTATAGCTAATCGAATACTCAATAGAGTACCCCACAGCAAAATGCAATCTATTCCATATGAAAAATAAAAAGAAAGAAAATCCAACTTGAAATATCTCAAAGTGTGGGGGTGTTTAGCAAAGGTACAAGTACCTTTACCCAAAAGGGTAAAAATTGGATCAAAAACTATGGATTGCATTTTCATTGGATATGCTACAAACAGTAAAGCATGTCGGTTTTTGGTTTATATATCTAATAATCCCGAAATTCATGTTAATATAGTAATTAAATCAGATAATGCTGAATTCTTTGAAAGCATCTATCCGTATAAAGCTGAATGCGAGTCGTTAAGTGAAAGACCTAAACGACCACAGGAAGAACCAAAGGAAAATACTCCAAGTAAAGAAGATCCAAGGCGTAGTAAATGTTAAAGAACATTTACTTCCTTTGGACCAGATTTTGTTATATTCTTGCTTGAAAATGAGCTTCAAATTTATAAAGCAGCTATGCCATCTTCTGATTCAGCATTTTGGAAAGAGCCAGTCAATAGTGAGATTCAATCAATTTTGGAAAAACAAACATGGGAATTGATTGATCTTCCTCTAGGAAATAGCCTTTAGGTTCGAAATGGACCTTTAAACGGAAAATGAAAGTTGATGGCACTATTGACAAATATAAGGCAAGACTTGTTGTCAAAAGTTATAGACAAAAGGAAGGCATTGATTACTTTGACACTTACTCGCTAGTAACGAGGATAACATCTATTAGGGTGTTAGTGGCACTGGTGGTCGTTTATCTTTCTTAAATGGAGAATTGGAGGAAGAGATTTATATGGAACAACCTGAGAGTTTTGTGATTTGGGATAAATAAAAGAAAGTGTGCAAACTGGTTAAGTCGCTTTATGGACTTAAACAAGCACCCAAACAATAGCATGCCAAATTTGATCAAACAATATTGGCAAGTGGGTTTAAATTAACGAGTGTGAAAAATGTGTTTACATTAAAAACACTCCAGGTCATGAAGTCATTTTTTGTTATATGTTGATGAAATTTTGATAAATGAACAAAGATATGGCAGACATAAATGCTACTAAGCGCATGTTGGCTAGCAAATTCAACATGAAAGACTTAGGAGTTGCTGATGTGATCTTAGGAATCAGAATTCACAAGACTCCACAAGGTCTAGCATTATCATAGTCTCACTACATTGAAAAAGTACTTGACAAGTTCAAGTATTTGGATTTCAAGATTGTCAAGACTCCAATTGACGTGAGTTATGCACTTCAAAAGAATGAAGGTAAAAGTGACTCACAATTGGACTATGCAAGAGCATTGGAAAGTTTGATGTATATCATGAATTGTATGCGACCAGATATAGCATGTGCTATTAGCAAACTGAGTCGGTTTATAAGTAATCCCAATCAAACACATTGGATGGTAACGAAACGAGTTTCGAGAGATATAGTGATGCAAATTGGATCACCGGATCATCTGAAGTTAAATCCACGAGTGGATATGTTTTCACAATTGGGGGTGGAGTAGTGTCTTGAAAATCATCCAAACAAACGTGCATTGCCCGTTCTATAGTAGAATCTGAATTCATAGCTTTAGACCAGGCCGGTGAAGAAGCTGAATGGCACGAAATTTCTTGGAAGATATTTCATTTTGGCCCAAACCTTTGCACCTATATGTATACATTGTGATAGTCAAGCGGAAATAGGCAGGCCAGGGAGCGTTATGCATGACGAAAAATCTCGTCACATTCGACGGAGACACAATACCGTTAGACAACTACTCTAGTGGTGTTATCGCAATTGACTACGTAAAGTCAAGAGATAACGTGTCGGATCCAATTACAAAAAGCCTATCTAGAGAGGTAGTTGAAAGATCATCGAAGGGAATAGGGTTAAGGCCTAGAACAAGTCATCACAGCGGTAACTCTACCTAGCAGAGTTGAGATCCCAAGAGCTAGGTTCAAAGAGATTAAACAAAGTTATGAATGAAGGTTCAACATTGTCAAATAACTCAACTCATTCTCGCGATGAAGACAATGTTCATACATCAGGGTAAAGCATTTAGGATTTTTGATGAGTCAATAAATCATAAAGCTTTTAAATGATTTGCTAAGTCTAGCAGGAAAAGTCCAGATAGTGTGTCTATAGGATTACACGATTAGAAATCACCTATGTGAGTGTGAAGTATAAGCCGCTTCAAGGGGAATGAAAGTAAAGGCCCATTCTCTAAGCACTCATGAAATCAGGCGGTGTTCATGGCTGAAACGAACACAACCGTGAGAACCATAGATGATTAAGGGTTGATTGTGTGACTTATATTGTCTAGATATACAACAAAGCTCGATGGTTCAAAGATATCAAATCTACCGATTGATGCGAGTATATCCGATATAAGTTCACTCCGAAAAGTTCAAAGGGAAACCTACTTATCTAGATGCAATTAATTCTTGCATGCAAATCACACACTCGTCCGTGCATTCCTTTGTCTTATAGCCATTCTCCATTCATGTGGGTGATTGTTGGGATTAAAAGATTGGTAAATGAAAAATTGAGGGAAGAAAGTGGAGGGAAAGTGAGCTCCCTTCTGCTTTAGAAAGAGCAAAGTGCCCCTCATTGGTGGTGGAAAGAAAAGTGAATGTGCTTATATTGAGAAAGCACTTCTCATGATGTTAAATGGGTTGGAAAGAAGTAAGCCTCGTGTCATCGTCGTCACTCGCTCGACTCGGCTTCGGCTTCGGCTTCGGCTTCGGCTTCGGCTTCTGCTTCGGACTTAGGGACCGGCGGGATGACCCGGTTCGGTTATTTCCCGGATTATATTAAATCCTTTTTGTCCCGGAATATTTCAAGCGTGAAATGTTCCCACCTGTTCCAACAGCCATGGCTGTTTTTGAAAGGTTGCAAACCTTTTCAGAAACAGTGCTAGAAAATGGCTATAAATATGGCTTGATCCCAGAATCTTTTCTTACGAAATTTTCCGATCTTCTTTTTTATCTTCTGCACAAAAATTTTCAGTATGTTTTACAACTACTGAGTAATTCGCAGTTCATCAGAGTTTTTGGTACCAATACACTAGTGAGTTAAATTGTTCTATCTTGGGAGGATAATATTCCAGCACCTCGGGTACTTGAGGGGAATAATTTCTTAAGGACACACTGTGCATTTAATGGGCTCGGTTTATTCCGAAATTATTTTTAAATATTATTTCGATATTTTGTTGCTACTAACTTTCTGTTTCTGTTTTCTGTTTCATAAAGTTTACTGTTTCATTATTCATTATAGTAATACAGATTGGATACATATATTTCTTACTGTAACCATTGAATTTCCTTAAAATTGTCGGAAAATACACATACATTTGAAAAAATAAAGAAAATATCAATTTTTTCAAGCTGAGATGCAAATATCTATCTCTCTTTAAGCAAATTCAAGCACAATACGATAATATATTCACTAATTCAACAATAACATCTCTCCTAAATACAACAACTCAAATTGAATAAAATCATATCTAGACTAGCTGTTAAATTCAAAATTCCACCACAAAAACAAGAAGTATTATTCTGTTTTTCACAACTAGACGCACTTTTGATGCATACCCCAACACTTTTTTCACACATCATCATAAGATTAAAATAAAACCTCTTTTTACACACTATAGTTGTAAAAATTCTCCAACAATAACAACAGACCTAGTTAATTTTACAAGTAGCTCACTTTAATTTTATTTTTATTTTTATTGAGTGTCTGTTGAAAATAGCTCTTCTACCTTTTAAAATTATAAAAATTCTTCTATAAGATAAATAAAAATGAAGTGGGGTAATGAAGTTATGAAAACTTCGAGATTATGGCCCCTATCCTTTTTACACCAATTGCTGGATGAGAAGACGTTGCAACCCATCACCAACCCAAGCATAATATTTGCAAATTTTGCCTGACTATTTCCACATGATTTGGTCGAGGAAAATATGTATTTAGAGGTCAAAATTAGTTGCTTTTTATTTTGATTTCCTTAAGTGATGGCCAACTTGAACCAACTCATCTATCTATATCTATCTATTTATATTTTATATTATTATAAAAATATGAATACAATGTGAAGTGACACAAAAATAACCTTAAAATAAATTTCATACTAGACAAAATAGTTATTTATAATTTTTCTAATATTTAGGACTTTCAAATAATTTAGGATTTTTAAAATCAATTAAAATCTTACTAGTTAAATCTTTGACCTCTTTTATAAAAAGATATTAATATTTAATCCATACATCATTATGCATTGTTGAGTCCAACTCAGAGTCTAAATAAATTTGTATTACGTGCTTATTTACAAGTCTTAGTTGTTTTATGATATGGTTTGAATGCAAGGCGTGATTACGATAGGCCTTGAAATCCTATTTCACTTCTAAATATTCAAGAACACTTTGTCGCTCTTTCTGCATTGAAATAGAACACATAATTTCCTTCTTTATAAGTAATTTACATTGAACTAAAACAAAGATGAAAACAAAAGCCTTCTTCCTCTGCTACAACTTGCCGTATAGCCACTCTTTCCAAGTGCAGCAAACAAAATATACAAAAAGATGCCAACTATGGATCAACGAACATAAACAATAAATACAACGTCGGTTTATAAAAATAATCTTATAATATTAAGCATAATAACTCATAAAAAGAATATAACCAAAATTATAGATACTAGACTTATAATTCTATTAATTTTAGGACATAATTACATTTTGGAATCCTATTAGTATAATTACTTTCGGGCTGTCTAATTCAAATTAAATTAAACAAGTAAATATCTTTAGTCATGTAATCTTATTACTTTTAGGATATACTTCTTAAAAATTTCTATTACCAATTTAATTTGAAAACGTATTATAACGTCCTATTACTAATTTAATTTGAGAATGTATTATATTGTCCAAATCCATTTAGAAAAATGAGAGCTATATTATTATAAAAGCATGAATATAATTTTCATTTACAAAAACAACCTTATAATATTAAGTATAATAACTCACTATAAAAGGACATAACCGAAATTCTAAACATTTGGAATCCTATTAGTTTTAGGACATAATACTACAAGTTATAAATCCTACATGATTACCTTTAGGAATCCTATTAGTATAATTAATTTGAGCATAGACATATAATACTACATGTTAGCATGTAAACCTAATACCTTTAGGAACACGTTAGGTTTCCAATTAGTATAATTGCTTTCGGGATAGAGACATATTTTTATTCATGTAATCCTATTATTTTCAGGATATACTTCTTAAAAATCTCTATTATTAATTTAATTTGAAAATGTATTATAATGTGTTATTACTAATTTAATATGAGAATATATTATATTGTCCAAATTCATTTAGAAAAAGAAGAGTCTATATTATTATAAAAGCACGAATACAATATTGATAGACCAAAGTAGTCCTAAAATATTAAATAGAAGAACTCATAAGAATCATCCATATTGGCAGTACATTACCACTCCATAATATCCAATACTAAGAGAAAATAAAAGTAATATTAAATAGACTGCATAAAGCGTTGAAATTGAGAAAAAATATCCCCATAATATATTTTTATATTATATTTGAACTTTTTCCTACTCAAATAATATATATTTTTAATCAATTTTTTGTGAAATATTGAACCATATATCCAATTATTAAACAACAACTAAGAAAATATTTAAAAATATAAATGTGTGAGAAATAGAAAGAAAAATGGTTGGTTATAGTCAATACCACTAATGATTCTGCAAACATAAAGATCTAAAAGTGGAATGTCAGATCGATCTTTTTACTCGTTGAAAAGAAAATTTATGGTGGATAAAACTATAATTAAGATTAAATCTTTAAAACAAGAGATGAACTAATATTAAGAATCTGAATTAGCATAAAATATATTATTTTTTATGTAAAGACCAAATAATTAATCTTTTAATTAATTATTTTGCAAGAGAATCCAATTCAATTATTTTTTAAATTTATCATATGAGTAAAATTATTTTTCAAGTTAAGAAAAATCTTAGGGTACATACATTTATTCAATAAAAAGAGCGTTAGAGATTAAAAAAATTAGAACACAAAGTAAAAAAATGTTATTATAGTATTACGAATCAAACGGCCATACAAGTGTATGTTGAAGCACAATCAAAGTTAAATCCTGAATAAGGACAAGATTTCAAGACTATTTATAAAGAGTCAACTCATATAGCGGGATTATCCCTTGTAGATGCCTTTGGCAAAATCAAAATAATAGTTCTATGTCTTGCATTACTTGCAAATGTCAAATCAAGAACATGATACTATTAGCAATAATAACAAATGGTGTACCAACAACAATTTTATTATGAGGCCACTCACTTTAGATTTGGTATACCTCTTCAAACAACTGAAATAACCATCATAAATATATCAAAGCAAAACAACAGTGCTAAATTCATAAGGAAAGCAAAATTGATAATATGGGATGAAGTGTTTATGGCTAAGTGTTAAACGATCGAAACAATTGCTCCTGGGGATATATTGAATACCAGTGAACCATTTGGTGAAAAACTAATGACTTAGAAGATGATTTAAGTCAAGTATTATCAATAGTTACAAAATCGACGAAAGCAGAGATCGTAAAAACTAGCTTGCCAAAATTATACTTGTGGCCTCAAATGAAAAAGAATTAAGTGGCAAGAAATATAAAGTAAGAACAGATCCAGTATTCAGTAACTTCTTGTTTCGTATCAAAAACGAAAAAGAGTATCTAATAAAAGATGATTTGCTTCTTCCAGTTAACTTGGTTATCAATCTCAATTGTAATAATAGTGCATTTAATAAGGAAAATAGTTCTATCAATAGATTAAACCGCAATTTGTGCAAATTGCACGATAGAAATTAAAAAGCTACTTAACTAGCAGAAATGAATATGTTGATCAACTAAATAAAAGGTTGGTTGCGAAATTTTATGGTAAAAATAAGATAATTTTTCAGTTTTTGACTCAGCAGAATATGATACCAATAATTACCACTAAGAAGAATACTTAAATATTTTAATACTAAATGGCCTTCTACCACACAGGTTTGTTGTCAAGTTTATTTTTTCTTATGTATGTCAGTGTCACCGTATTGTAATAAACTAAGTTAACATTGATCTTCCATTGCATATAAACCGATTTTGAAGAAAACTATGCCCGTCATGCTACTGGAAAACTTAGATCCGCTGAATAGCTTATGTAATAGCACGTAGATGGTGCATAGAAGTTTTGACAATAGCTTCATACATGCAAAAATTATGATACTGGTCAATGTGCTTCTAAGTATATTTTTATTCCCGAATTCGACTTTCGTCTTCCAAAACTAAAGAATATCCTTTTAAATTTGTGTGAAAATAATTTTCAATATATTTATGCTTTGCAATTATAATAAATAAAGCACAAGGACAAATATCCTAAATATTGGACTATATTTATTGCAATATGTTTTCTTGCACGAATAACTATATGTTGCACTTTCAAGAGGAATATCAATATCGACAACAAGAGCTCTGGTTATGGCAGAGCTACCAAAGCATTAGAAGGAAATATACACAAAAAAAAATCATCTACAAAGAGGTGTTCGCAAGATACTATCAGATTAAATACGTTTAAATTATAACACGTAATTATCTAACTAACATGACTAAATTGATCATTTGTGTAAGTTCAGATGATGTCCTTTTATTTTGAATTCACGTATTATGCTAATGTAATAATATTTTTCGGCTTTCAGATGATTTAAATGGTTAGACCATCACGTGCCATTATTAACGTGCAACGCATGTTCATAGATACTAGTAAAAAAAAAAAGAATTTAAAGCCTGTTTGGCCAAGCTTCTGGGAGACAAAAAGTACTCTTTTCCCGCAAAAAAGTATTTTTTAAAAAATTTAAACTGTTTGGCCAATACAGAGAAGTACATTTGGCCAGCAGCAGAAGCAGTTTTTCTCTTTTTAGAAGGAAGTAGAAAATTCTAGCTTCTTCCAGCAGAAGCAAAAGTAGAAAAATAATTTATTCAAGACAAAATTATTCTCAGCATAAATTTATATTTTTTAAATTATTCTAAGTCGAGGGTCTATTGAAAACAGCCCGTCTATCCTCACAAGGTAGAGGTAAGGTCTCGTACATACTATCCTCCCCATACCCCACGGTGTGGATATTACTGGGTATGTTGTTGTTGTTTTTGTTGTTGTTGTTGTTGCTTACTAATTTAATTTTTTCTTTTCAATTTTGTTTATAATTTTTACCATTTTTTTAAAAATTAAAAATATCATATACATGAATCATATTGTAACTTTCCATATTCTGCATTGATTTTTCTTGTTTTTGATTTTTTCTCTGTGTAATGTCTTGTAATTTTTCAAATTATCTTCTTTTTTCACGCTAAAGTAAATTATCTACATCCTTCTTTGGATTATCAATTCTCTTCCTACAAATAATCATTTATAATTTCTTCTGTTATATGCTATTAGTTCCCGAATCTTTAAAACAGTTATCAAATCTAATTTGTGAAAATTACCTACAAATAGGTAATAAATTTACAATTGCATCACATAATCTATCTACAATTACCTATATATTATTAAAAGGAGAAGAAAAGGCATCCACATTAAGCCAAGTGGTAGCCTCACAATACGCCACTTGGCAATTTAGGACAAAGTTTGTAAGGTTATGTAATAATTAGTTTTTTTTTGAATTTAAATTTTAAAAATAAATAAATTATACATTATGTATTGTTAATAATTAGTTACTCTTTTTGAATTTGAATTTAAACATACTTGACAATTTTTTTACGAAAAATTTTATTTTTATGTATTTAAAATTGTTTATATTTTATGCTCAATGCCATCTTTCAAGCTTGACACTCAGAATCATCTAGTTATAACTACCATGACTATACATAATTTCATTTGACGACATTCTTATACCGATAAGAAATTCAATTCTCATGTTAATGAAGGCATTACTACAGAGATTGAGGAAGGAGATGGGCCTTCTGATATTTCTTTAGAAATGCAAGGCAAGTATTCTAATAATATGGAGGCGTTGTGTGATAGAAGTAGAGATGAAATTGTTGAGAAATATTATCATATGACTTTACTTATTATTTCATGGTGGACTATCAATATATAGTAATTTGTGGAATAGACTTCTAATTCATACTGAATGATGTATTTTGATTATTCAAATCATCATATAATAATAAGTAATTATACTAAATAATATTATATGCTCTGGTTTAACTATATATGTAAAATTGATTTAAATCCTTAATTAATATGTTTGATTACTTTATGCTTTATATTTTAATTAAATAAAATAAAATAACAATAAAAGCCTCTTACGATAAATATTTAAGTTTATTTTTCTCTTTAAAAGAATTATAAGACCTTGGTACTATTCTTTTTGGTAATTTGACAATCAAAAGCACTTTTAAGAAAGATTGGCCAAACACAATTTGTTTACCAAATGTTACAAAAAGCACTTCTTAAATGAATTGGCTAAACACAAACTGTTTTTTTTTTTTCAAAATACTTATGAAAAAAGTATTTTTGAAAAAAAGTACTTTTTAAAATAAACAGATTTTGATAATTTGATCAAACGGGGTCTTAGTTAGTTCTGCAGCTGTTTTGTACCGTTAATTAAGGTAATAATGCATCATTAATTAAGTGGATGAATCTGTATCAATTCCAGTCAAATCACTAACACCCGAACGCACAAAACATCTAATTGCATCATTGTTTTTAAAAGTCAAAATTGGCCCACCTGCTTTAATTTTTGACATTTTAGTTCATTTTACTCCAAAATACCAGACCAAATCTCCTTTTTGGGAAAACATTCTGGCTCGTGCTGTGTCACTTGGCCACAAATTATTATATTGCTAGCACTATTAATAATTCATGTTATCACTATTACATACTAAAGAATATCTTATGCATCTCGGGTAAAATATGTAGACTTAATCCTATGGGGTTCCCAGTTGGTTTGGAGGGCGATCCCCCTCAATGCCTTCTGGGTTGAGCATGTCGCACATGACTTGCCTAGTTTGAGTAGGTGTAACGACCCGATCGGTCGTTTTGAGAGTAGTAACCCCGAACCCCTAATTATTGCTTCCTCTATTTCATTTTGTGGTTACATGACTTGCCAGGAGGATTTGTTTTTGGTTTCGGAGTGAAATGGGACACATAGTCCATAAAATAGAAGCTTAAATCGTAGGAATTGACCGTTGTTGGAATTGTGTGAAGACGACTCCGAATGGAGTTTTGACGATTCTTATAGCTCCGTAGGGTGATTTTGGTCTTAGGAACGTGTTCGGATGTTGAATTGGAGGTCAATAGGTCATTTTAGCGTCAATTGGCGAAAGTTAAAAAATTGGATGATTTTTGAAAAGTTTGACCTGGAGTAGACCTTTTGATATCGGGATCGGATTCCGATTTCGGAAGTTGGAATAGGTCCATAATGCCAATTATGACTTGTGTGCAAAATTTGAGATCAATCGGACTTGATTTGATAGGTTTCGGCGTTGGATGTAGAAGTTTGAAGTTTTAAAGTTTATTAGGCTTGAATCTATGTGCTACTCGTGTTTTTTTATGTTGGTTGATGTAATGTGAGGCCTCAACTAAGTTCGTACGATATTTTAGGACTTGTTGGTATGTTTGGTTGAGGTCCCGGGGCCTCTAGTTGATTTCGGGTGGTTAACGAATAAAATTGGAGTTGTGTTAGATTGCTGAAGCTTGGCAGTGTCTGGTGCAATCGTACCTGCGCACGTTGGACCGCAGAAGCGGCCCTTGAAGCGCATAAGTTTGAGTAAGCCAGGCCAGCTGGGATTGCAGGTGCGAAGGAAGAGCCGCATCTGCGCGTCCGCAAATGTGGGGTTGTGATTGCGGAAGCGGGTGAGGTAGTCTGGTTATGGTCGCAGAAGGGGGCTCGCAGGTGCGATCCCTGGTCCACAGAAGTGGAATTTCTGACCTTAAGTGGAATCCGCACATGCGATTGATATTCCGCAGGTGCGGCGTCATAGGTGCAACTGGGAGTCTGTAGATGCGAAATCGCTGGGCAGAAAAAGGGTAAAATCGAGGGTTTGATCTCATTTTTCATTTTGGGACTTAGAGAGCTCGGATTGAGGTGAAAATTTAAGGGATTTTCAGAGGAAATATTTGGGTAAGGATTCTACACTCATTTCTGATTACTATCCACTAATCTGTTGTTAATTTCTTCATCTAATTAAGGATTTAGGATGTGAAATTTGGAGAATAATGGTAAAAGTTCTTAGACCAAATTTTTGGGAGTTGAAAGGCGATTTGAGGTTGGATTTGAGTAATTTTTGTATGGGTGTACTCGATATCGAATGGGTGTTCGTATTTTATGACTTTTGTCCAATTCCGAGACGTGGGCTCGGGTTGACTTTTTGGGGAGATCTCCTAATTTCTTGTTAAATTCTTGATTTCATTAATTAGATTAGTTTCTCATAGTTATATTTATAGTATGAAATTTCTTTTGGCTAGATTTGGGCCATGTGGAGTCGGAAAGTCGAGGGAAAGGCATCCTTATTGATTGATTGAGCGACATTTGAGGTAAGTGACTTGTCTAACTTTGTATGGAGAAAATATCCTTAGAATTTGGTACTGTTGTAACAATTTGTGGTATGTGAACTCCGTGTACGCGAGGTGACGAATGCGTACATGGACTAATTATGGAAAATTCGGTTCTTGCTGAGTTATCTTCTTTTTAATTCCTTAGCGAAGTTGCCTTAGCATATGTAGTGATCATGTTTAGCCTAGTATCGCATGTCTACGTGCCTTAACTCTTACTTGCAATTTATGCAGCATGCTTAGTTGGATTACCTGCTTCCCTTGATTTGAATTAAAGCTTTAACTGTGAGATTTCTTGCTGTAAATTTGTTGTTTCTTCGGTCCGGTTATTTGCTGCATATTTACTTTTCGACTACGAGGCCCGATCCCCTTGTACTGCATATTTACTTTAGGACTACGAGGCGGTTCCTCGGGAGATCCCCCTGTACTGCATATTTACTTTGGGACTACGAGGCGTATCCTCGGGAGATCCCCCTGTCTTGCATATTTACATTTGGGACTACGAGGCGGTACCTCAGGAGTGCCCATGTTGTTTACTTCTAATTGCTGAGCTGTTATTTTCTAAAGTTTTGCGTTATTTAAATTCTCAGTCATTTCAAATATTATTATATCTTCTGCCTTACTTTTCTCTTAAACCAGTAGGGCCCTGACTTGACCTCGTCACTACTCTACCGAGGTTAGGCTTGGCACTTACTGGGTGCTTGTGGTGTACTCATACCACACTATGTACATCTTTTTGTGCAGATTCAGGTTCTTCCTACCAGGCCAGATACTAGTGAACTGGACTATACGGGGAGACTTCAAGGTATATTTGCCAGCGTCCCAAAACCTCCGAGTCCCCCTCTATCCTTATTATGTTGTTTCCCTTATTCTCTTTAGACTTGATGTATAGAGACACTTAGCATTTTCTCTTAGAAGCTTGTGAATTATTTCTACCGGATTTTGGGAGTTGTAATTATTGATTTGCAGTTTTATATTTATTTCATGTATTGAGAATTGGGCTTCAATTTTGTATTACGTTATTTCGTAATTTGTTAGTCTTACCTAGTCTTAGAGACTAGGTTCCATCACAACATCCTACGGAGGGTGAATTGGCGTTAGAGGATGCCTAGGGTTTTCTTGAGGAGTGCTACCGTATCCTTCGCACTGTGGGTGTTGCGGAGACTAGTAGAGTTTTTTTCACTACGTTCCAGCTTAAAGGAGCGGCCTATCAGGTGGCGCGCATACAAGTTGGATAGTCCGGCTGAGGCAGCTTCACTCACTTGGACTCAGTTCTCAGATATGTTCTTGAGGGAATATGTTACCCAGAGTCTCAAAGATGCTTGGCGCGCAGAGTTTGAGCAGTTGCGCCAGGGTACTATGACCTGTTAGAGTATGCGGTCCGATTCAGTGATTTGGCCAGGCATGCACCAGCCTTGGTTGCTACTGTACAAGAGCGGGTTCGTCCGTTTATTGAGGGGCTCAACCCCAGCATCAGATTGAGCATGGCCCGAGAGTTGGAGATGGAGATTTCACCAGCAGGTAGGAGGGATTGCTAGGAGGTTGGAAGGTATGCTGACTCGGGATAGAGAGGAGAGAGAGGCCAAGAGGTCTCGAGAGTCTGGCACTTACAGTGGTACTCATGCCCCAATGACAACTCGTCCGGGCAAGGTTATATGGGTCGCCATGTTCATTCAGCACTTCCAGCCGCCAGCGGTGCTCCGGCCACTACTAGGCCCCAGGATCCTTATTATGCACTGCCAGTGTCTAGTGTGCCTCCTATACAGGGTGCTTCTAGTAGTCAGTCCAGTCGATTAGGCCCGAGCCAGCCCGAGCCAGTCACAGCAGTCACGTCCTACGAGGGCTTGTTTTGAGTGTGGCGACACTCGTCATTTGGTGAGGGATTGCCCCAAATTCAGGAGGGGTGCACCTCTACATATTTCTCAGGCACCGCCTGCTCTAATGGGTCCTTAGGCTATGGTTACAGCACCAGCTACCACCCCACTTGCACAGCCATCTAGAGGTGGAAGCCGGACAGGCAGAGGTCGCCCTAGAGGGGGAGGCCATGCCAGATATTATGCCCTTCCTGCTAGGACGGAGGCAATTGCATCAGATTCTGTTATTACAGGTATTGTTCAGTCTGTCATAGAGATGCATCAATCTTATTTGATCCAAGCTCCACTTTTTCCTATGTGTCATCTTATATTGCCTCGTATTTGGGTGCATCCCATGATTCTCTGAGTTCACCTATTTATGTGTCTACACCTATGGGTGATTATATTGTTGTTGACCGTGTGTATCGGTCGTGTTTGATTGTCCTTAGTGGTTTTAAGATCAGAGCCGATTTATTATTGCTCAATATAATAGATTTCGATGTTATTTTGGGCATAGACTGGTTGTCATTCTATTATGCTATTGTTGATTGTCACGCCAAGACGGTGACGTTGGCTATGCCATGTCTACCACGGCTAGAGTGGAGAGGTACCTTAGATCATGTTCCTAGCAGGGTTGTCTCATTTCTTAAAGCTCAGTGAATGGTTAAGAAGGGGTGTTATGTGTATCTAGTCTATGTGAGATATGTTAGTGTTGATACTCCTACCGTCGAGTCAGTTTCGGTAGTGAGGGATTTTGCAGACGTATTTCAATAGATCTTCCGGACATGCCGCCCGACAAAGATATTGACTTTGGCATTGATTTGTTATCGGATACTCAGCCCATTTCTATTCCACCTTACTAGAGGGCCCCAGCGGAGTTGAAAGAATTAAAGGAACAGTTGCAATAGTTGCTCGATAAGGGCTTCATTCGGCCCAGTGTGTCGCCTTGGGGTGTTCCTGTCTTGTTTGTGAAGAAGAAGGATGATTCTATGCGAATGTGTATTGATTATCGCCAGTTGAAAAAGGTTACAGTGAAGAATAGCTATCAATTGCCACGTACTGATGACCTACTTGATCAGCTTCAGGGTGCCAGAATGTTCTCTAAGATCGACTTGCATTCAGGCTATCATCAGTAAAAGATTTGGGAGCCAGATATCCCAAAGACTGCTTTTAGGACTCGTCATTACGAGTTCCTCGTGATGTTTTTTAGGCTGACCAATGCTCTAGCAGCATTCATGCACTTGATGAACATTGTATTTTAGCCCTATCTTGACTCTTTCGTCATTGTGTTTATTGATGACATTCTGGTGTACTCCCAGAGTCGTGAGGATCATGAGCAGCGCCTGAGGACTGTGCTTCAGACCTTGAGAGAAAAGAAGTTGTATGCAAAATTTTTGAAGTGTGAATTCTGGCTAGATTCACTAGCATTTTTGGGTCATGTAGTATCGAGTGAGGGGATCAAGGTAGATCCAAAGAAAATTGAAGCAGTGCAGAGTTGGCATAAACCGTCCTCAGCTACGGAGATCCGGAGTTTTCTTGGCTTGGCGGGGTATTACCGTCGATTTGTAGAGGGTTTCTCCTCTATTACAGCACCTATGACCAGATTGACCCAGAAGGGTGCTCCGTTCAAGTAGACCGAGGATTGTGAGGAGAAAGCTCAAGACTGCTTTGACTATAGCCCCAGTGTTAGTGTTTCCTACTGGTTCGCAGTATATTGTGATGCGTCACGCATTGGTCTCGGCGCAGTGTTGATGTAGGACGGTAGGATGATTGCCTATGCGTCTAGACAGCTGAAGGTGCATGAGAAGAACTATTATGTCCACAACCTTGAGTTAGCAGCTATTGTTCATGCCTTGAAGATCTGGCGGCACTATTTGTACAGTGTCCCTTGTGAGGTTTTCACTGATCACCAGAGTCTACAACATCTGTTTAAATAGAAGGATCTTAACTTGCGGCGGTGGAGATGGTTGGAGCTGCTTAAGGATTATGACATCACCATTCTCTATCATCCCGGGAAGGCCAATGTGGTGGCCGATACCTTGAGTCGCAAGGCAGAGTGTTTGGGCAGTTTAGCATATCTACCGGTAGTAGAGAGGCCTTTAGACTTGGATGTTCAGGCCTTGGCCAACCAGTTCGTCAGATTGGATGTTTCTGAGCCGAGTAAAGTGTTGGCTTGTGTGTTTTCTCAGTCTTCTCTTTAAGATCGTATCAGGGATAATCAGTATGATGACCCCTATCTACTTGTCCTTAAGGACACAGTTCAGCACGGTGATGCCAAGGAGGTCAATATTGGAGATGACGGTGTACTACGGATGCAGGGCAGGCTATGTGTGCCTAATGTAGATGGTTTGCATGAGTTGATTCTCCAGGAGGCTCATAGTTCGCAATACTCCATTCACTCAGGTGCCGCGAAGATGTATCAGGACTTGAGGCAGCACTATTGGTGGAGGCGGATGAAGAAGGACATAGTGGAATATGTAGCTCTGTGCTTAAATTGTCAGTAGGTTAAGTATGAGCATCAACGATCGGGTGGATTAATACAGAAGTTTAGAGATTCCAGAGTGGAAATGGGAGTGGATCACTATGGATTTCATTGTTGGGCTTCCACGGACTCACAGGAAGTTCGATGCAGTTTGGGTGATTGTGGATAGATTGACCAAGTCAGCTCATTTCATTCCTGTGGTTACTACTTACTCTACGGAACATCCGCGAGATTGTCAGACTTCATGGCGTACCGGTATCTATCATCTCTAATCGGGGTACATAGTTTACATTGCGGTTCTGGAGAGCCGTACAGCGTGAGTTGGGTACTCGGGTGGAGCTGAGTCTTTCATCCTCAGACGGACTGTCCGAGCGCACTATTCAGACATTAGAGGATATGCTTCGTGCGTGTGTGATGGTTTTTAGGGGTGCTTAGTATCAGTTCTTTCCACTTGTGGAGTTTGGCTACAACAACAGTTATCAGTCGAGTATTCAGATGACACCGTATGAGGCTTTGTATAGTAGACGGTGCCGGTCTCCAGTGGGTTAGTTCGAGTCGGGCGAGGCTATGCTATTGGGTACAAACTTGGTTCAGGATTCCTTGGAAAAGGTTAAATTGATTCAGGATCGACTTCGTACAGCCCAGTCCAGGCAGAAGATTATGCGGATCGGAAGGTTCGCGACGTTGCATTCATGGTTGGGGAGCGGGTCTTGCTCCGGGTTTCGCCCATGAAGGGTATTATGAGGTTCGAAAAGAAGGGCAAGTTGAGCCCTCGGTATATCGGTCCCTTTGAGATTCTTGAGAGGGATGGAGAGGTGGCTTACAAGCTTTCACTGCCACCTAGTCTTTCTGCAGTTCATCTAGTATTCCATATTTCTATTCTCCGAAAGTATCAGGGCGATCTGTCTCATGTGTAAGACTTCAGCACAGTCCAGTTGGACAAGGATCTATCCTATGTTGAGGAGGTGGTAGCCATCTTGGATAGGCAGGTTCGAAAGTTAAGGTCAAAGAACATCGCGTCAGTGAAGGTTCAATGGAGAGGGTCATCCGGTCGAGGAAGCGACTTGGGAGACCGAGCATGATATGAGCAGCCGTTATCCTCATCTTTTCACCACTCCAGGTATGTCTCTATACTCGTTCGAGGACGGACATTGCTTTAAGAGGGGGTTGATGTAACGATCCGGCCGGTCGTTTTGAGAGTAGTAGCTTTGAACCCTTAATTATTGCTCCCTCTATTTCATTTTGTGGTTACATGACTTGCCGGGAAGATTTATTTTTGGTTTCGAAGTAAAATGGGACACAAAGTTCCTAAAATGGAAGTTTAAGTCGTAAGAATCGACTGTAGTTGGAATTGTGTGATGACGACTCTGGAATGGAGTTTTGACGATTCCTATATTGGCGAAAGTTGAAAAATTGGATGATTTTTGGGAAGCTTGACCGAGAGTGGACCTTTTGATATCGGGGTCGGATCCCAATTCCGGAATTTGGAATAGGTCCGGAATGTCAATTATGACTTGTGTGCAAAATTTGAGGTCAATCGAACTTGATTTCATAGGTATCAACGTCGGATGTAGAAGTTTGACGTTTTAAAGTTCATTAGGCTTGAATCTATATGCGACTCGCGTTTTTGATGTTGGTTGATGTAATTTGAGGACTTGCCTAAGCTCGTATGATGTCTTAGGACATGTTGGTATGTTTAGTTGAGGTCCCGGGGGCCTCGGGTTGATTTCGGGTAGTTAACGAATCAAATTGGAGTTGTGTTAGATTGCTGAAGCTTGGCAGCGTCAGGTGCAATCGCACCTACGCACCTTGGACCGCAGGATGCGGCGCCGCAGAAGCGACCCTTGAAGCGTAGAAGCGTGAGTGAGCCAGGCCAGGTGGGATCCCAGGTGCGAAGGAAGAGCTGCATCTGCGCATCCGCAGATGCGGGGTTGTGATCGCAAAAGCGGGTGAGGCAGTCTGGCTATGGTCGCAGAAGCGGAACTCTCTTCGCAGAAGCGGGCTCGCAGGTGCGACTAGGAGCCTGCAGTTGCGAAATCGCTGGGCAAAAAAAGGGCAAAATCGAGGTTTTGATCTCATTTTTCATTTTGGGACTTAGAGAGCTCGGATTGAAGCGAAAACTTAAGGGATTTTCAGAGGAAATATTTGGGTAAGGATTCTGCACTCATTTTTGATTAATATGCACTAATCTATCGTTAATTTCTTCATCTAATTAAGGATTTGCAGTGTGAAATTTGGAGAAATATAGTAAAAATTCTTAGACCAAATTTTTGGGAGTTGAAAGGCGATTTGAGGTTGGATTTGAATAATTTTTGTATGGGTGAACTCGATACCGAATGGGTATTCGTATTTTGTGACTTTTGCGCGATTCGAAGACGTCGGCCCAAGTAGACTTTTTGGAGCGATCTCCTAATTCTTGTGAATGTCTTGATTTCATTAATTAGATTAGTTTCTCATTGTTATATTTACAGTATGAAATTACTTTTGGCTAGATTTGGGCCATTCTGAGTCGGAAAGTCGAGGAAAAGGCATCCTTATCGATTGATTGAGCGAGATTTGAGGTAAGTGACTTGGCTAACTTTGTGTGGAGGAAATCCCCTTAGGATTTGGTACTGTTGTAACAATTTGTGATATGTGAGCGCCAATTGTGGAAAATTCAGTTCTTGCTGAGTTGTCTTCTTTTAAATTCCTTAACTGAGTTGCCTTAACATATATAGTGATCATGTTTAGCCTAGTATCGCATGTCTACGTGCCTTAATTCTTTCTTGCAATTTGTGCAGCATGCTTAGTTGAATTACCTGCTTCCCTTGATTTGAATTAAAGCTTTAACTGTGAGATTTCTTGCTGTAAATTCGTTGTTCCTTCGGTTCGGTTATATGCTGCATATTTACTTTGGGACTACGAGACGGTTCCTCGGGAAATCCCCCTGTAATGCATATTTACTTTGGGATTATGAGGCGATTCCTCGGGAGATTCCCGTATCTTGCATATTTACATTTGGGACTACGAAGCGGTACCTAGGGAGTGCCCCTGTTGTTTACTTCTAATTGTTGAGCTGTTATTTTTTGAAGTTTCTCGTTATTTAAATTCTCAGTCATTTCAAATATTATTATATCTTCTGCCTTACTTTTCTTTTAAACCAGTAGGGCCCTGACTTGACCTCGTCACTATTCTACTGAGGTTAGGCTTGGCACTTACTGGGTACCGTTATAGTGTACTTATACAACACTTGCACATCTTTTTGTGCAGATCCAGGTTCTTCCTACCAAGCCAGATACTAGTGAGTTGGACTGTATGTGGAGACTTTAAGTATATCTGCCAGCGTCCGCAAACCTCCGAGTCCCTCTCTATCCCTATTATGTTGTTTCCCTTTGTCTCTTTAGACTTGATGTGTAGAGACACTTAGCATTTTCTCTTAGAAGCTTGTGACTTATTTCTATCGGGTTTTGAGAATTGTAATTATTGATTTGCAGTTTTATATTTATTTCATGTGTTGAGAATTGGGCTTCAATTTTGTATTACGTTATTCCGTAATTTTTTAGGCTTACCTAGTCTTAGAGACTAGGTGCCATCACGGCATCTTACGGAGGGTGAATTGGGTCGTGACAGTAGGTCATATGAATGATCTTTATCCAGGTAACTCTATTTAGGTATGACATTGACTAGGCCCGTTTGGATATTAAAAAAAATTCACTTTTTTTCGAAATTAGTGTTTGGCCATAAAATTTTCTATTCTCAATTGAAGATGGAATTTGAAATTTTTCGAAAATTTAAAAAACTCGAAAAAGCTATTTTTCAAAATTTTCACTCATAAAACTTCAAAAACAACCCAAAATATTATTCATGTCCAAACACAACTCTAATTTTCAAATATTATTTTCACTTGAATTTTTTTTTTTTTTTTAAATTTTTTACAATTCTTATGTCCAAACGTCCACTAAATTTTACACGTCACTGTACTAGCTTACAATCTCTAATCAAGCTGAGACACAGTTAAATTAATTCCCAATTTAAGAATAAAAGTAATTACACGGACAATGTAATAGTTACCAACTTATACTTATAGCTTGTTTGGCAAAATTTCTAAAAATGTAGCCAAAATCTATGGACAAAGGAGAGCTAAGATTTGCTTTGGCCTTCAAACCAAATGAACCCTTTTGTCAAATTGGTCAAAAGGAACGAAATGATCTTACATTTCAAATGTCTACTCATCAGATGGTTTTCATTCAACCTGATGTGACATGACTATCATCGCATCATTAACCTCTCTGCACCTTCTCTTGAGAAAGAAAGAATGTCGACAACAATAACTTCTTGAAAAGTTAGACGCCATTGGTTAGACACCTTTTTCTCCCCAGAAATTCCTTACTTTGCTCCTTTAGTTACTCTGAAATCACAACCTTAAGATTGGAGATGAGGAGTACTTACAAAGACGTTTCATATCTCAAATGGCTCATAAATTCTCTTAAGCTTTAATTTTGGTGTAGAAACACAAGTGCTAGACAGTTAAGGTCGAATATTTGGCCTCTCAGATACATGTTGATACACAGATCCTTACCTTATTAGTATGTAGTTACTTTTATAACATGGTTGCTCGAAGTAAAACAGAAACAGAGATGTCAAAAGAACTGATAATCATCAGGCATAAATACTTTTCTGCAAGTATCCAAGAGAAGTTCATACCATTTGAAAACTACTATTCTCAATCCAACATGCTATTATTAATTTTAAAAAAACTTACATGATAAATTCAATTTCAGTGGCCAAGAGGCAAGATTCCGAGAAAAAAATTCTTCTGCTTTGTTCAACAAATAAAGCTGGCATATCAACTATCAACATGATGTAAAAATCCAAAGAATATAATCTGAAATGTGCCCTGTAAACAAGAATGACAATTCGGTGATTCCAGACTCTACTATGGCATCATAATTCTTGTACAAACACCAGTTGAACCTATCTGATAGAAGATTACTGTACATTCCGCTTCAGGGCATATAAAACAGGCAACTAAGACAGAAGCTTCTTTTGGATCCTTTTCAGATTCTACAATATCATACAGCTTCAAGCATAGCAATCACAAACATGTCATGAGAAGTCCAGAAATTTCGATGTCAGACAAAGCTATAAGACTACTACATGAAAGCATATATGTGCATTCGTTGTCCAAGCATTTAAGAACACAGCATCAGTGTGATCGCGGAGGATAGGCTCCAGGGTATGGACCTGGCAAAACATTAAAATATATAGGTAGTTGAGAAATCAAGGAGAGAGTAGAGTAAAAATGTTCATGTCTTACAAGAATATTTACCTGGAGGATAAGAGTAACCCTGTGGAGGATAAGGCGGAGGTGGATATGCTGAAGTTGATGAGTAAGGTGAAGGATAAGCAGTCGGTTGAGGAGGATAAGGAGATGGCGGATGATATGCTGCTGAAGGAGGCGAGACTGCAGGATAAGGAGATGGTGCCGGATACGCAGAAGGTGGTGGGTGAGACGGTGCTGGATAAGCAGAAGGTGGTGGGTGAGAAACTGCATGTAGCGGAGCTGCAGAGTATGGATATGATCCAGGAGTTGGTGCTCCGTATGGAGAGCCCGATGGAGCATGGCTTGTTGCAGGCTTCTGGAAGTAGGAGTAAAAGTCATGTCAAAGATATATAAAGCAGGTCCGTGTTCGGTTTTGGTGGGGGGCGAGGGCAAGGGAGAAATTATAAGAAAAGATGGTGGCACTTACATTGGCATTTGCGTAGTGCATTATTAGTCGAACCTCTCCTGCATGTCTGTAAAAGAAAATACAAGCCACGGTACTTCTGTTATGCGGTGCAATTTCATTCGTAACAGTCCCAACAGCCAGCGCAAAAGACCCGAGAAAACTTCACAAAAGTTCAGATAACTTTGGAATCTTAGGTTCACACGGTTCAAATGAACTTGATCGGCTACAGCGATGGTTAGAGGAAATCTATTAATGCTCCAGTTAATCACACAAACCGTCCTTGCGTTTCTGAGATATACACGAGGTTCTTTACTAGATAAGATTTTGGGTATAATCTCGGGTACCTAGATGCTTAAATAAGTGTTAAAAACTTGCAATAAGACAGAAGTGAAACATTAAGGTCCTGCCAGTTGAGGCCAAAGGAGAGCAGCTTTTCAGATCATCCAGAAAAGACAGACATAAAGATCTAAATGTAAAATTGTCTTTTGTTATCTGCTCTTTTTTCCTATAAGATGAATAAAGACATCATGATGTTTCTTTTAATTCCTTTCCTTACCTGAAAAACTGAACGTACTACTTCACAAATGGTCTCAAGAATCAGCTTTATACCTCCCATGAATCCACCAGTATTAGTACTTCCATGCTGACTAGACCCCTTATATACCACGAAGGCAAAGAAATAACACCTCTTGTTGACTTCGCTTAACTCCTGCAAGGTAATCAATGACAGAAACTTACTCGGATTCATCTACTATGTCAAACCTCAACTATTCCTAACTCTTCACCCCAAACGTTAGGCCCACCGTGGCCCAACAGTATCTAGTATGTCTAAAGGTCTACATGGAGGAAGAGAGGAAGTAAGACAATTAGCCGGGAGAAGTTCTATAGAAAGAAGCCGAACTAATTGAATCCAGAATGCATGAGTTATGTCACATCTTATATTTCTTTAACAAAGGCTGGAAATCCATCTCATGTACAGTCATTTGAGATATATATAGAAGGAAAAGAAAACGGTGGAAGATAGCTTCTGCTACAAACTGGCAAAGCCATAGTAAATTTATAAGGTGACTTATCCCCTATTTGCTTCTGGGCTTAACAAGGTAAGATAAGGTACAATGGAGCAAGTTAATCTCCATTTATCCTCTTGCAGTTTGGTGCAAGTGAATAATGCTAATCACTGACTGGTTCTAATATTTAATCCATCAGAAGCAGAAGACTTTCGAAGTTAAGACCAAACTCAATGCTCTTCTGCAAGTCTTTAATCTATTATTTTATTCCTTAACTAGAAGATCTTAATGTTTCCTCTTTGTTGCTTCAACTCATGTAGCTCTATTACAACAAGCTCTGTTAATAACAGTTTCATCTCTGGAAACGACAATATTTTTATCTACTCTAACACTAGGCAATACCAATCTACAGTATATTTCATTAGGTTGCATATGTTACCACATATTACCTTTGACATATCATTATATTAAGCTTTCTGCGGTTTCCTTGGCTAAGAACCTAAAAATCTTTGGAAATCATTGTTACTTTGAGATTCTTCACGTAAGCTATTAACTTTTCAGCACTCGTACAAATAGTTTATAGTTCTGCCTGCATCACTAGCCTGTAGTAAGTTGACAGCTAGTTAATCAGGGTCTAAATAAAAAATGATGAAATGAGGAACTGCAGTGATGGGTGTAAAGAATCACACAAGATCCAAATAAAAATCGCATGAAAAAGTAGAACAATGTACAAGATTTTGCCAAAGAAACACAAGCAAAAAAAAAAGGAATTCTAACTAAGGCAGGACATACAGGCAAATCTAATTATAAAAGAAAGATAGGCATTGAAAAAGAAGCAATATCATCTAGAAAAGAATAATGTGGCAGTTTTTCTTAGTTTACCTGCCCCTCTTCGTCTGGAGTGGCCAAGCAGTATCGTCATATCCATGTGACAGAACTTTCTGTAGTTGAATCCTAGAATCAAATCGTTAAGAATTACAACAACAAACCCACTATAATTAAGATGTAAGAATTAAAGAACCTCCACCCACGACCGATAGGTCTTAGGTTCGAGTCACACTGGAGGAAAAGTGCGAAAACACTATAGATCCTCGTAAAACGGGAGGGGTTTAAAAAAAAAAAAAATCATTCGATAAACTAAGCCTAACTCGGAACAGTAGCAGAAATGGGTGAAGGGAAGGGGGTTCAACTGTCGAAAAATTATACCACCCAAATGGGATAAAAGAAACTATTTGGTTATGTAAAAGGTGTTGAATCCCCTTTCCAGCATACGTAGTATGAAATGAGGCTGGAAAGTTGCTTATATTTGAGAGTTGAGGTTCAACTCTCAAATGTCACATTCTAATACTTTTTTGAATCATTCCGTCACATTAGGTCGGTTATAAATGATCTATATCCATTTTACTTTATTCAGGCACAAATAAGATAGAAAAAAGAGAAAAGGGATTGAGAAGTAATAAAAAGGAGCAGTGGGATTTGAAATTACTTTCCGCTTCCTATGAAATCATCTGTATTAACGGTATTGCTATTCCAGACGACAACGTTAATCTCTCGCAACCCTTCGATGAGCGTAAACACGAATTTCTCTTGAAACGTAGGGCTTTTCCCGCCATCTACATAAAAATTCACCAAATGATAAAAATAGAGAGACAGAATACAAGTATGATTAAGTTATGAATAGTCTTGCATTTCTGAGTAAGTCGTTTTTGTCACGAGACAAAGCTAAAAATTAAATAATCTGAGTTTCCAACACACTAAGCAGCTGCTTCACGTTCCTGACGCCACACTCTCTTCTTCTTTCCCAATATGGATGGAAGCATATGAAATCAGAGACACAAAAACAACAACGACAGCTCTATGAAGCTGTCGACTGATGTTGGACTGACTCTCCATAGTCGACACCTGACTTCAAATTAACAACAACAGCTCGTCCACTGTAACCATTCCCCCCGTTGGAATCGTCGTGACAAAGGAAAACAACAACTAAAAAAGAAAACTATATAAACAGCAAACTAGACACGTGGCTATTAACTAGGTTATCCACCTTTAGGGACTAAACAGCAAATAACTAAAGAGTCAAGTAAACTACTATACCAAAAAGATAAAAATAAAATAACTAAACAAATAAGAGTATTACCAGTACAGGTACGAGTACGGTATTTAGAACTGCCGTATTCAAGACAAACGTAGGGATCTTGCCTTGAAATCCATTCAGTATCCTTCAATTTGTTACAAGCAACAACTACAAAATCGAAAATTCAAATCAAACAATTACGAGAATGAATACATAGAAATCCAGTTGTTTATAATAGTTAAATGAAGATTGAAGTTGATACCTGTGACTTCTAGGAGCTGGCCTTGGATGCCATAGACCATCGACATAGAAGAAGAAGAAGAAGATCAAGAAGACGACGAATTTGGGTATAAATTGTAGGAGATTTAACAAAGAAATACGTAGCAAAGACGGTTTTATATGGGACTAAAATAGAACGAATAAACCAATAGGTGCTTTCTTGTTCATTTCTTTAATTTGAAAATGTGATAGTAGTACAATAATTGAACATCCAGTGGTTGACCCCAGAAGAGAATACGCGTAGAGTGATAATGTTAACAGCTAAAAGATATTAATAAAATAAAATAAAATGCCAGTGTAACGAGTACGAAATCCAATTACTACTAAGAAATTAATAATAAGGGAGTAATAATAATTCTGGGTTAAAATGCAAAATTGTATTATTTGCTATCTGGTTGAACCTTTTTATTTCGAGATTAATTATAATTTTAATATTATTTTTATATCACCAATTCGATGCGCGCTAATGATTAATATTAAAATGGTCAAAATGTCCTTCTCTATGGCTCTTTAAAAAATTTAAAGTTAAAACGGAATTAAAGTTTTTCTCAATTATCTAGTGTAATTTCTAACAGATGTTTTATAGTAATTCCTATATCACAATTTTAATTTAGGCTAAAGAAATCAACACCTACCGATAAAAGTATATTCACAAAATAATTTCATCATTATTTAATTGTTGTATTTATTTGCATATGACATAGTACTAAGTGTTGAGACGCAAGGCGATGTTAACACTAGGCTGAAGGTTTGGAGGGAAACCTGTCTGAAGGTTTTAGGTTGAGTAGGACTAAAATATAATACGTGGAGTGCAAGTTTAGTGACGTGACCTAGGAGCTGATATTGACTTGAGCCTGAATACACAAAGTCAGAGAGGAGTGTGGATGAAACGGAGGCTCACATCCGACATCTTGTATGATACGAATGTGCCATCGAGACTTAAAGTCAAGCTCTATAGAGTGGTTGTTAGACCGACTATGTTGTATGGAGCGAAGAGTTAGTCAGTCAAAACTTCTCATGTTCAGGATGAAAATAGCAGAAATAAGGACATTGAGAGGATGTGTGTGCATACTAGGAGAGATATGATTAGGAATGAAGATATCTGAGACAAGGTGAGAATGGCCTGTGTGGTGGAGCATATGCAGGAATCGAGGCTGAGATGGTTCGGGCACGTAGAAAGAAGATGTACAGATGTCCGAGTGAGGAGGTGTCAGAGGTTGGTTATGGCAGGTCCTAGAAGAGGTAAGAGTAGGCCGAAGAAGTATTGCTGAGAGGTGATCAGGTAATACATGGCATATCTTCGGCATGACCCTTGATAGGAGGATTTGGAGATCGAGAATTAGGATAGTAGGTTACTTGAGCGTATTTCTTTTTCAACCTGTATTTCTTTTCCATACCTGTAATATTAGTATTATTCTCGTATTTCTTGTTCTTATGTTTTTGTTACTATCTGTTGTTTCTTTTGCTTCGTTTATATTATTATTCTGGCTCTTTCCATATTTTTTTGTCATAATTGTTGTGATTATATTTTTCTCGAGCCCAAGGTCTATCGAAAATAATATCTCTACCTTCACAAGATAGGGATAAGCTCTACGTACACACTATCCTACACATGTAAAATTATACTGAATAGTTATTATTATTATATATTTAATCGCCGTATTATTATCCGGTTATCTTGATATAACTTGTTCGATAACCAAACGGCAAAGTTGTAACTCGTCTTGCCCTACGTCATTTTTCCCTTACTCTAATCTCGTCATATTTCGTCCCTTCCTCACTTTGTTTCATCTAAGTTCACTTTTGAATCTCAAAATAATATGACGTAGGGAAAAATGACGAAATAGTATAAACGACACAGTCAAATCGGGAGTCGACGAAAAATACTGAGTAAAATCAAAGTCAAAATAGTATAAACGACTCAGGGAACAGATGGGAATAGAGTCTATGTTGTTAGATTCGCATATTTGATTGAATTTGAGAAAAATAGAAGTAGAGAATAGAAGTTGAATATGGAGAGCTTAAGATCAAGCTTGCATTGAGGTTGCGGCAAGTTTTGACAAGAGAAGACTTTTCCAACCCAAAAAAGAATTTTGATTGACACGAAAAAACTGAAAATGAAGTTTAGCCGCGTGTCATTAATAGAGAATCCAAATAAATTCCAACCTTTTAAATATAAAATATAAAGACAATTGTTAGCTACTTAAGGCTGTGTTGATCGTCAGTCGTCAGTAAACTCCCGCATCTATAAGAGGGTCAATCGAAATCGCTTCGTAAAATTAACTCAAATATTTATAAAAATATTACTCTTTTAGAAATAACATGTTTACTAACAATTCGCCTACATTGTTTGAAAACGGTAAAAGTTAAAACATTTTGGTACATGAATGTAAAGCCTTGTGATAATATACTAGCAAAACAAAACTAAATAATTCAGTGGACAAGAAGTCATTTCAAACTATCATATCACAAGTTTAAAGTTTAGTGGCCGTTTGTTACCTAATCGAACCTTTCCTACTCCTCAGGGCAGTGCATAATTTGATAAATACCGAATTATCGTATCGAAATTAAAAATTTTAGTATTTGGTATTCGATTGTAATAATCCGACTGATTGTTTTGAGAATTAGCGAGTTATTCGGCGGTTTGAGACCTTGAGTAGCTTCACTTCAGGTATTATGACTTGTATGTGTGGTCGGAATTGAATTTCGAGAAAGCTCGGAGTTGATTCGGATGGAAAATTCTAACTTCAGAAGCTTTGAGTTGGAAGTATTGACTAAGGTTTGACTTTTGAATAAACGACCTCGGAATCGGGATTTGAAGGTTCCAACAGGTTTGTATGATGATTTCCGACTTGGGCGTATGTTCGGATGGAGTATCGAGTGGTATGGAAGCATTTCGACGCCTATTATGGAAGGTTGAAATTTTTGAAAGTTTAAGAACTTCATTAGTTTGATTTGAGTGTACTTTGGTGTTATCAATGTCCGTTTGGGGTACCGAGCCTTGGAATGGCTTTGCTATGTCATTTATGACTCGTGTGCAAAATTTGAAGTTATTTCGAATTGATTTGGTACGTTTCGCCAATAGATGTAGAATTTAAAATTTTGAAATTTATAAGTTGATTCGAGGCATGATTCGTAATTTCGACGTTGTTTGGCGTGACTTGAGGCCTCGACTAAGTTCCTATGATGTTTTAGGACTTGTTGGTATATTTGGTTGAGGCCTCGGGAACCTCGGGTGGATTCCGGATGATTAACGGATCAAATTTTGACTTGAAGCATTTGCTGGAATTCTGCCTTCTGGTGTAATTGCACCTGCAGAATTTTGCTCGCAGAAGCGAGATGGGCTTCGCAAAAGCGGCCAGGCATGACTGAGGCAGTGGTCGCAGAAGCGAGTAGGTGGACCGCAGAAGCAGAAAGTGAGAGGGAGGGCTGCTACGCAGAAGCGGCAGTGTTGCCAGCGAGTCAACAAAAGCAGACCTTTTGTCCGCAGAAGCGGAGGGGAGCATCTCATCTGCGCTCTCGCAGATGCGACCAAGTGTATCGCAGATGCGAAAACACTGGCAGTGTTAAAAAAACAAAGGGATTCCGACATTTTTGTCATTTTGGAGTTCAAACACTCGGTTAGGGGCGATTTTGAAAGGGAATTCACGGGAATCTTGAGGTAAGTCACTTGTGACTATTTTTAGTCGATAATATTGAATTATCATCGAGTATTCCAACTAGATTACGTGTTTTTGAGGTGTAATTCGAGAATTTGGTCCTAGGGATTTCAAAATAAGAATTTAAGATTTGGAGGTCGAGTTGATGTCGGAATTTGGTAAATTTGGCTGGACTTGTGGTTGAATGGGCGTTCAATTCTTTGCTAAAGTCATAGTTTCATTATTTAAATTAGTTTATTGTAGTCATATTTATAGTATGTAATTGTTTTGGCTAGATTCGAGCCGATCAAAGTTGAAATAATCGAGGGAAAGACCTTCTTACTGATTGATTGAGCGAGATTTGAGGTAAGTGACTTGTCTAATCTTGTGTGGAAAAAATTTTCCTTAGGATTTGGTACTGTTAAGGTAAATTACAATACGTGAAGGCCGTGTACGCGAGGTGACGAGTGCGTATTGGGGCTAAATGTTGAAAATTTGATTTTTGTTAAACAGTTCCGTTTTATTCCTTTAATTGAGTTACTCTAGCATGTGTAGACATCTTGTTAGCCTAATGTCACATGTTTACATGTCTTATGTTACAACCCGTAAAATACGTTCATTTAATTATGCCAAAGGGGTAGTTACGTAAAAGGACCCAAGAACCGAAAAATGGCTTAAAGTTAAGAAAAGAACAAAAGTAGCGAAATGCGGTCAAAATGCAGACCGCATAACACATATGCGACCGCAGAATTGACAGGTTCCATCGCAGAATGGAACAGAATCCTGGGCTGAGGGATTGTCAAAGATGCGACCTAAAATGCGATCGCATTTACCAAATGCGATCGCAGAATGGACACCCCCATCGCAGAATGAGGCAGAAAACTGGGCTAAACCAATGTCCAGAATGCGACCAGGAATGCGATCGCATTTTGGAAATGCGAATCGCATTCTGGCCCCTTCTGCGTCGCATAATGCGACAGAGTTTTGAGGCAAGATCTGCGATCAAAATGCGAACCGCATACCTGTCTGCGACGGGTATGCGATCGCATTTCTGACCTTTTTCAGGTCCGTGAATTCTTACCCCTAGGCCTATAAAAAGGGGTCCAAACCCGTTCCTTCTTCATTTTTATGAAACAAACACTCAGTAGAAGGCCTCAAACGACTCCTCTCAAAGAACCCATGAACCTTAGCCAAAATTCTCTCTTCAAAAGCTCTAAATTGAAGAAAAAATCAAGGAATTGAGCAAGTATAGAGAAACCCTAGCTAAGTTTCCTTCTCTTGCAAATCCAAAGCGAGGGCAAGACTTAGAGATTGAAGAATCAAGAAAAGAGAGCTAAGTTATCCAACATGCAAGGTAAGTTCCTATACCCATTCTCTTAGGGATTCTTGAAAATCCATTGCATGCATGTAAGAGTTCATAAGAATGTAAGTGAAAGCTATGGGTTCAAGTTAATTACCATTAATAGTGTGGGATATGATCGTTGCTGAGCTGCATGTGCCATGAACATGTTGGTTAAGGTTAAGAAGAGGAAGATTTTGGGAAAGCACCATATAAATTCAGGAGATTATGGTTAGTAACAGCTATGATGCGTAGTGAGTAACAAGTGAACTGTTCTTCAATTGTAGATTAAAGAATTTTAGCAATTTCGTGGCTTGAGAGCTGGTGCAATATATATATTAGGTATGTAAGACTATACCGTTCTTTCTTTTGCACGATTTCTATTAAGTACAATGCCACAAATGAGCCCCAAAGATTACTCTACTCTTAGAAGCTAGTATTGCGTATGTTGTTCTCCCCTTCATGAAAAGATTATCCTTGCTTCGTAGCAATAATGTTGATGGAAGTCTTTGAGTCCTATAATTATGTCGATAAAAAGATATTCTTAATTATATGAGCAAGAAGGGTAATGAATGTAACAAGTCAAGATCACAAATCCGTAAGTAAGATTGCAATGTATGATGAGAATGAATATGTGTGTGCTTGATTGATATGTTATGACCGAGCCTAGAATGGCCGGGTATGAGCCCACAGGGGCATACGATGATAAAGAGCCCAAGTCATAAGTAAGCTTGCAATGTATTACGTGTATATGTATATATGTGTATGATTGAATCTCTTGTGACCGAGCCGGGTACGGCCGGGTAAGGCATGCTATAAGGTAGTACTGATGAGCCCTTGGGGGCGTGTGTGATTAGTGTGGTGATGTGTATGTAAAAAGGGTAATCCATAGATGATATGAGCATTGTTACTAACGAAGGAACGATTAAATAAGTCCAGTATACAATAGTTGTTTTATATACCGAGCCGTTCTGTAAGTCGGCCGGGCAGGCACCTAGTGTGCGACTATATATAGAAGTATATGTGTACTACACCGGGCCGAGCTAAAGTCGGACGGGCAGTCATACACCGGGCCGACCTAAAGCCGGACGGGCAGTTATACACCGAGCCGTTCTATATGTCGGCCGGGTAGGCACCCATTGTGCATTTATACAAACACCAGGCCGAACTAGATTCGGATGGGCAGTCACCACTGATCAGTTGGGAAGATAACGATAAGGCCCACAGAGGCATATGTTATGACCGAGCCTAGTGAGGGCCGGGTAGTTATGACCGAGTCCAGAAATGGCCGGGTTTGATTATGAGCCTACAGAGGCATGTGTATTTGATTACGATCCCACAGGGGAGTATGAAATTGTTTAAAGTAGCGACTAAGTGATTGTATGTGATTGCACGTGGTAAAGTTCATGTAATCGATTTCGGTAGTAGTAAATGTATATGAAATTGGCAGGTCCACGGAGGCATATGTATAAGATGTGGAAAATGATAATGTACACGAGTATGAATATGATAATGTTAGAAAGGTTACACGAAAATGCATAAATCTCACCAATATGCTATGGTTAGCCGCCCCTAGAGGCATACAGATGGTACAGGTCATGTATTTCTTATCCTAATGCTTATACCATTGCTCTTACATTATGTTTCTATCTTACATACTCAGTACATTATCCGTACTGACGTCCATTCTATGTGGACGCTGCATGTCGTGCTGCAGGTCCTGATAGACTGACAGAGGGAGCTCATCCACCACAGTAAGCTATTCAGTACGCAGATACTAGCAAGACTCATCCTTCGGGTTTGCTACATTTTGGTATGCACTTGTATAGACATTTTGGGCATGACGGGGCCCTGTTCCGACGTAGGTTGTATTTTGTATATTTCCATAGAGGCTCAATAGACAAATGTCAGTATGTGTATAGACAAGTGTTGGGCTATGCGCAGTTGGATTGCCTTGTCGGCAAACGCATGTACCATGTTGTATGGTTTTGTATTGTAGCCTAGTTGGCCACGTTGTGTATAAACGTATGCCTATGATATAGTACGGTATCACGGAAGGTTATTGTTATTATTATTACTGTTGTTATATTATCACTTGCCATCCACGTGAGCACAACACACCTTATAAGTAATAAGGGAAGTCAGGTGAAGGGTTCGCCGGCACTCTGCAAGCAGGGTCCGGTGCCCGTGTCGCGGGCCCGCCGGGCGGGGTGTGACATCTTATCTCTTACTTGTAATTTGTGCAACATGTTTAGTTGAATTACTTGTTTTCCTGATTTAGTATTCATTCTTTAGCTGTAGGATTCCTTGCTATAATTTCATTGTTCTAATTGTTATGTGTTGTTTTCGTAATTTTTGGTTGAGATGACTATTTGGTTGTGGCACGAGGTTTCTGCCGTGCGGAGTGTTGTTATGGCATGAGGTTTCTGTCGTGCTGTTATCATTGTTTGCACGAGGTTTCTATCGTGCGGTTATCATTATTTGCACGAGGTTTCTGTCGTGCCCCTGTTGCATATTTACTTTTGGGACTACGAGGCGGCACCACGGGAGCACCCCTATTGCATATTTATTTTTGGGACTACAAGGCGGTACCTCGAGAGCGCCCTTGTTGCGTATTTACTTTAGGGACTACGAGGCGGTACCTCGGGAGCGCCCCTGTTGTTTACCTCTACTTGTTGTGTTGTTGTTGTTGTTGTTTCTCAACTTGTGAGAATCTTGTTTTTCCTCACGTGTTGTTGTTGTCTTCTTGAATCCCGTGTTGTTATCTTTCAATAAATTCTCACTGTTCACTTCTCAGTCATTTCATTATATTATTATATCTTTTGCCTTGTTTCCTATTATTTTTAGTAAGGCCCTAACCTGACCTTGTCACTACTCTACTGAGGTTAGGTTTGGCACTTACTGGGTATCGTTGTGGTGTAGTCATACTACACTTCTGCATATCTTTTTGTGCAGATCCAAGTAGTGCTTACCAGACCAGGTACCAGTTGAGCTAGTCGTACGTGGAGACTTCAAGGTACATCTGCTAGTGTCTGCAGATCTCGGAATCCCCCTCTATCTTTATTATGTTGTTCTCCTCATTCCTCATTAGATTCTGATGTATAGAGATATTTAGTATTTTTTTTTCTTTGGAGCTTGTGACTTATTTTCACTGGATTTTGGGAGTTGTAACTATTTGAAATCGCCGTTCTTATTTATTTCAGATGTTGAGGTTGGGTTTCACTTTTATATCAGTTATTCCACATAGTTGTTAGGCTTACCTAGTCTTAGAAACTAGGTGCCGTCACGACATCCGACGGAGGAAAATTGGGGTCGTAACAATGATTTTTTGGTATTCGGTATGGTATTTGGTTTATGTTTTAAAAAAGATTGGTATTAGGTATGGTATTTGATATTTTAAAATAAAATACCGAAATACTGTACCGAAACATATATATTATATTACACAATACACATATTATTAATGATAACATAAATATAAAACTCTAAATTTTTACTTTTCTTTATTCTTTAAGTTCATCAATTAACTCTAAACAAGTAACAAGACATTTCTAATGATCAAATTTATTCCTTTATGTACAGTTTTCTCTCTCTAGGTTGATATTTGCTAGTTTTGGACAATATTTTTGTCAACAAATATTTTTAATTTTGTACTTTTGAGTACTTTAATTTAGAAAATTATAGTCTATGACTCTATGCACTAGTTAGTATTCAAACCGAATAAACCGAAACCGAAAGGAGAAAAATCGAACCATACCAAATTTAATTAGGTATAATATTGGTATTGCATTTTAAGAAATCGAATATCGAAAATATCGAACCGAAATATTTAAATACCGTACCGTACCCACCGACAAACACCCTAACTACTCCTTGCCTCAATTATACACAGGAGAAAAGAAATACATTAGAGAAAAATTTATTAATTTTTAAATATCATTTTCATTTGAAAAAATATTTCATCTTTCTTCAAAATTTTACGATTCTTATGTCCAAACGCCCACTAAAATCGTCGTGCCAAAATGAGGGGAAATTTAATGTGGAAAATATTTAGAGAAAAAAAGACTAAAGACTTGCCACCAACATTGAGGGAAATACTAATGCAAAACACATTTAGAAAAGACCAAGGTCAAAAAGAGACAAAGATAGGCAACTAAGGACTCCAAGTTGCAGTTTAACTTTTATGTTTTTTTGAAAAATTGGCAATATATGTGATAATACAAAGGAAGCTTATTTATAGATAATTAATTTTAGCATACGTGCTTTGTGTGTGTTCCTTATTCAATGAATATATTATTTTAAAAATTTTATAAATATGATTGAATAATATATTTGACTTATAAAATAAAAATTAAATAAAAAAGTATAAATTCTTGAAAATGAAGAATGTTGATCTCATTTAGCTAGCTCAACAAAAAAAAAAAAATCATACGCGCAAGTGCTCAAATATCTTATTGTAAACTTCTATTAGAATATCTTACGAAATTATTGTAATTTCTATTATCCAATACAAAAATATGTAAACAACATAAAAATACTTTTATCAACAAAAATATATTTAAGAAAATAAAGTAAAAACTGAATTTCTCTGTCTTTTTAGGAATGAAGAGGTTAGTGTTATAGCTCATAATTTTAATTTATTTTGATAAAATCTCAAAGTGACTACTATCGGATTAATATTTTATAAAATATACTGAGAGTTGTTGTTATTATTATTATTATTATTATTATTATTATTATTATTATTATTATTATTATTAATAATACCTTAGAATATATATATATTTTATTATTATTATTATTATTATTATTATTATTATTATTATTATTAATACTTTAGAATATATTTTGTCACTATATTTCATCCATATTACTTCAAGGGTGCATTTTAGCAATTTGATTAGCAATGCTATAATATAACACATTTTCTCTATTTTTTAATTTCTTTTAATTTTAATGCTCTTCTTATCAAAACAAATTTATGTATCTTATGAGTTCTGTCAGTTTAAAATAATTTTACTTATACGATGAATTTGAAAACTAAAGAAATTGGTGTAAGGCTCCGTAAATTTTGCCAAGGGATTTAAGATTTTGCGGTGTCAAGGTAGGCTTACGTGTTTGAGAGTTGTAGAAATTCTTCGCGGTGAGCTTTTGGGTTGAAGAATGCGCAGAGGAGTTGATGGAAATTTTTAGCATAAGAAGGCAATTCTGCGGTCTGTTTCGCGACCGCAATGTCGTTTTGTGGACCGCATAATGATCGCAGAGTTGAGCAAAAATTTGTTGAATTTTAATGGTAGTTTTGCGGTCCATTATGCGATCGCATAGTAGTTTTGCGGTCTACATTTTCGTCGCAGTTTTGGCTTGAAAAATTTTATTGGGTCATTTTGCGGTCCGTTCTGCGACCGCATAAGTGGTATGCGGACCGCAGACCTGTCCAGACCATTCCTAGTTTTTGGGCTTCTTGCGGTCCATTATGCGGACCGCATATTTGTTCTACGGTCAGTTATGCGACCGCAGACCTGAGTTTGGAGGGTCCATTTTTTTATTTTTATAACCCGAACCCATTTTGATAAATAGACTTTGGAGCTTATTTTGGAAAAATTATCTAATGATTTTAGAGAGAGGTGAGAGTATTTTAGAGAGAGACGGAGGAAAGCTAGCATTCTAATCATCCAATCTTGCACCAATCTTCAAGAATCAAGAAGTCATTCACTAGACCATCATCTACCCGGGTAAGACCTTGTCCGAAAATCTTCATGCAATTGTTATAGGTTTATTTAGGTTATGGAGTTGGAATTAGGCCATGCATGTATCAATAGCTTGTAGTATGTGATGTTAACGAACTAGTTTGGGTAGTTTCTTGTTGAAATTGGTCGAGGGAGGAAGGGATTACCATTGTAGAGCTCTATAGTCTGTTTTGCATTCTAGGTGTTTGACAAAATTCATAAGAAAGTTACACCATGTGAATCCTTCTAATTATTATCCAATTTTCGCTATCTTCCTATTGATTGTTATTGCTAGAAGGGTTGGGACGTTGTAGTAACTTAAGGAAAGCTCAAACAAGGTATGTTGGCTAAACTTCTCTCTTAAAATCGAATTCCATAGTGTTCCCATAAGTTCAAGTACGGTCTATGTGTTAATGCGTTATAACTTCAAATCATATTTCAAATTAAAGCTCATTATGCTTGACTTGGAAAGGATACCCAATGCACCTAAAACTCTTATTGCTCATATACGTATACTTAAGGCCTTGATTTCGAATGCTCTCACTGTTGATAATCTATAAAATGTTTGGATGTGAAATAAGTGAATTGAGAATATAGAGTGTGGCCAACGTGCCAAGAATGAAAGCTATACTTGTGGGTAGTGGTGCCAATAAAATAAGATGATGTGAGAAAGATTATGAAATGAGCTTTGATTCAACTGTTCCAACATTATTTTCTTTTAAAATAGAATGTTGTACTACTTGTTTATGATTTTAATTTGCGCATCAATTGCCAATTTTTTTACTCCATTTCTTGGAAAGAAATCTATTGTGCTTAAATTCTTCATTTCCAATGAACTTAAAGTTGTGATTTCCGGAATAGTATATATGTTTATATTTGTGGTGATGATCCTTGGAAGGAAAGATATGAAAGTGTGAAATTTGAAATATGGCCACCGCGCCTTGAATAAAGAATCTTGTGAATGTCCAAAGTGCCAAAGAATTATTGTTGTTGTGGTTGGTTGAAAATACTAGTGGAGACTTATGCAATGTGAAAGATGATGAGGTAAAATATATTTGTGCTTTTGTTTCCCTTGTGTGTAAACCAAAAATATTTTTGGGAGTATCATTAGCAAACCGAGTAAGGGTGGGTCATAAGGCCCACACCCGAAATTACACGTACCGGTGTAGGGGTGGATTGTGATGGATTGTGATTATTCCCCTTATTTGGGATGAGATTATTCCCCTTAATTGGAATGAGATTGAAAATAACTGTGAATTAAAAAAGTCAGCCCACACGGCATATGTGCGAAGGCGGCCTAGCTGATCGAGCGGAGATCGAACACCGTATTGCGCACATGATGGTACTACTCTTAGTAACACTTTTTTTTCACATCACATGTCGAACCACATTGTTTGTGGGGAGATGACATAGCCGATCGAGCGTGATAGGACTCTGTACTACAAACACGGTGGTATATCGGTGCTAATGATCTCCCAACCAAAAATATATATTATTTTTGTATTTTAAAATTTATTATGTTTAACTGGGTATTTGAATATTGTTGATTGTGACTTATTGTTTCTATGGTTTTTCCTTTCTTACATTGGCATTCTTTTTTTGAAAGAGGACCGTTAGCTTTACATACTAGTACTATTTCATATCTAGTAACGTCCCTTTTGCCGGGGGCGATGCATCTTCAATGGATGCAGGTGGTTCATCAGCGAGCAACTTTGGTCCTCATTAGCAGTTACTCCCTATTCAGCATGTTTTGGTGAGCCCTATTTTATTCTGGGCCGAATATCATTTGATGTTGTATTTTGTGTTTTGAGGTATAACTGGGGTCTTGTTGCCGACATTTCCATATTACTCTTCTGTTGTACTTAGCAGCTCCGTAGATAGGTTGTGGGTGGTGTTTGATGTGGGAAATTGAACTAAAAATGTTGAAATTTGGCAAACATATTTTTCATTATATCTATAAACTTGCAATATTTTGGAAATTATGAATGAAGCTGCTAATGGGAATGAAATAGGAGTTGTTAATGAAATCTTTTCAGTATTTGATTAATGGAGTGCATCTCCTCTTTATTCATGGATGAGTTTGGATAGAAGAAAATTTAATAAGTTTTCTCGACCGGATTTACTCGGTTGAGCACCAATCGCGCTCCCTGAGTTCAGAGCGTGACAATTGGGTTCTTTTGCTAATTAGTTAATTTAAAGACTAATTTATCTATTTTCAACATTAAAGAAAATAGTTTACATTTTCTTGATTAAAATTCTGCATATTAGCTTATCCGTAGTTTTAAATATTTAACTGTAATTATTATTTATCCTATAAGAATTATATTTTCAAGGAGTAAAAAATTTGATATGATATTTTCTTCAGTTAATATTTTATATTTCACTTTTGAATCTTTGTGTTTGTAGAATCGTATATGATATTGACTTTCTCAATCACCTTTCTTCATCTTTCTCTCTCTTTGTTTTGTATATCTAAATATTCGATTAGTAATTTATTCTAATTATTAATCAGTGTCATTTTCAAATATAATAATAATAATGATAATTGTTAATATTATTATCAAAATAAAAAGTAGGAAGAATTAAACAAGAAAACACATGCAAAAACCTTCTGGCAGCTCAAGTTATTTTATGACTATCAAGTTTTTTGGTTTCTTTATGTGCCTTATCATAGTTGCTACCTTAAATTCCTAGCTAATAATAAGTCTCAAATATTATTTGATAGATTTTATTGGTAAAAGTATTCTAGACTAAGCTGGATAGTCTAGGATCAGATAGAAAATCTTGGTAAAGTAACTTCCAAAATATTAGGAACTTTATATAATTCAAATTAAATAAAGAAAGATTTAATAACTAAAAATTTTAATTGACTTGAGAGTTCTAAATACTATAGTAAAAATTAAATGAACATCCCTAAATAAAAGGAAAATAGTTAAAATGACTATATTATCTAATGTGAACTCTATTTAAAGGGTAAAAAAAAAATGACATTTCGCTAAGGGCCTTCGTGCTTTTAACACAACTAGTATCTATGAACGCGTGTTGCACGTTAATAATGGCACGTGATGATTTACATATTTATTTATATAAAGGAACAATAAAAATTAATTAATGAGAGAAATTTTATATATAATAATACAACAATCATCTAAACGCGACAAATATTATTACATTAGCATAATACATGAATTTAAAATAAAAGGACATCATCAAAACTTACACAAATGATCAATTTTTCCATGTTAATTAGATAATTATGTATTATAGTTTAAAAGTATTTAATGTGATGGTCTCTTAACGAACCCTTCTTTGTGGACAATATTTTTTTGTGTAAGTTTCCTCCTAATGCTTTGGTTGCTCTGCTTTAGCCAGAACTCTTGTTGTTGATCTTGATATTCCTCTTGAAAGTGCAACATACAATTGTTCGTGCAAGAAAATATATTGAGGTAAATATAGTCCAATAGTTAGGATGTTTGTCATTGTCCTTTATGTGTTATATTTGCAAAACATAAACATACTAAAAATTATTTTCACAGAAATTTAAAAGGATATTTCTTAGTTCGAAAGACGAAAGTTGAATTCAGGGATAAGAATATACTTAGAAGCACATTAACCAGTATCATAATTTTTGCATGTTTGACATTATTGTCAAAACTTCTATATACCATTCGTGTGCTATTACATAAGCTATTCGGTATATCTAAGTTTTTAATCAGCATGACGGGCATATTTTTCTTCAAAATAAACCTATATACAATGGAAGGTCAATTTTAACTTAGTCTATTCTATATACAATGAAACTAACATACGTAAGAAATAATAAACTTGACAACAAACTTGTATGGTAGAAGGCCATTTGATATTAAAGTATTTAAGTATTCTTATCGGTAGTAATTATAGGTATCTTTTTCTGCAGAGTCAAAAATAGAAAAATATTTTATTTTGACTATGAAATTTTGCAATAAACCTTTTACTTAGTTGATCAACATATTCATTTCTGCTAGTTAAGATATCTTTTTAATTCTATCATGTGATTTGCACAAATTGCGTTTTAATCTAATAATAGAAATATTTCTCTTATTAAATGCACTACTATTACCATTGGGATTGATAACTAAATGTTCAGGAAGAACCAAATCATCTTTTATTGGATGCTCTTCTTCGTTTTCGACACGAAGCAAGAAGGCACTGAATACTGGATCTGTTCTTACTTTATATTCTTGTCAGTTGAATCCTTTTCATTTGATGCCAGAAGTATAACTCTGGCAAGCTAACTTTTACAGTTTCTACTTTTGTCAATTTTTTCTAAATGAATTTGGACAATATAATATATTCTTAAATTAAATTAGTAATAGGACATTATAATATGTTTTCAAATTAAATTAGTAATAGGAATTTTTAAGGAGTATATCCTAAAAGTAATAGGATTACATGACTAAAGTTATTTACTTGTTCAATTTTATACGAATTAGACACTCCGAAAGTAATTATACTAATAGGATTTTAAAAGGTAATTATATGTAGGATTCCTAACGTGTAATATTATGTCCTAAAACTAATAGGATTATAAAGCTAATATCTAGCCGGTTATGTCTTTTTATTATGAGTTATTATGCTCAATATTATAAAGTTATTTTTGTAAACTGATATTGTATTCATACTTTTATAATAATATAGATAGATAGATATAGATATAAATAATTCACATAATCATTGACTAAGTCATAAATGGACGAAAACGTACACCTATGTGAGAGTGAGAGGGCAACAACTTTGTTACTTGTCGACAAAACATCTTGTACTCTTATAGCTCTCTCGTGACTATGAAATAGAAATCAATCAATTCTAGTCTAGCCCTCTATTTTTCCAATTAATCTATATAATTGATCTTAATTTCTACCACTCCAAAATCCACTGCCTCAGCCTCTGAGCAAAAATGACTACCATTGTCTCTATCACTTTATCATTTGTATTAGTTATAACTTTTTTCGTCCAAATATTTTTGCAGAATTGTCTAGTCCTTGCTAGTCCAATTCTTGGCCAAAATAGAGAAGCTTTGGAAATAATCATCGGCGGAGGTGGTGAAAGTTCCCCACCACCACCACCTCCACCAGATAATCAAGATTGTCCACCACCACCTCCGTCACCAGAACCTCCTTGCCCTCCACCACCATCGCCGCCACCATACCTCTTTGAAAGTAAACGTATCGAGATAGCCTACAATGTAATCCAAAAGTTTAAGGCCAAAATCAAGTATGACCCATTAGGAATTAAAAACACATGGGTTGGCTATGATGTTTGTAACTACAAAGGTTTCCATTGTGCAATTGTTCCTGATTTTAAGGTTCAAGCACTAGCTGCAGTGGACTTCAATCAGTTCAATTTTGCTGGTCCTGACCTTACTCTTAATGACTTTCTAGATGAATTACCAGACATAACAATATTCCATGCAAATTCCAACAAGTTTACAGGCACAATCCCAAAAAAGATGGCGAATCTTCGTTATCTTTATGAGTTAGACCTTAGCAACAACAATTATAATGGTGAATTCCCATATAATATTCTTGGTGCCAAAAACTTAACTTTCTTGGACCTTAGGTTCAATAAATTTTCAGGATTGGTTCCCCCTCAAGTTTTCATGCTAAACCTCGACTTTCTCTTCATCAACAACAACAATTTAATGCAGAAACTTCCTGATAACCTGGGATCAACTCCGGTTCTTTACTTAACTCTAGCTAACAACAAATTTGTTGGCTCCATTCCTCGTAGCATTGGTCAAGCTTGTAAAACTTTACTTGAAGTTCTGTTCTTGAACAATCAGCTTACTGGTTGCTTGCCATATGAAATTGGACTTTTAACTAAGGCCAGAATATTTGATGTGAGCAAAAACAAGTTAACAGGGAAAATACCTCATTCGTTCGGATGTTTGGCTAAGATGCAGATACTGAACTTGGCGCAAAATCAGTTTTATGGACCTGTGCCTGAACTGGTATGCAAGCTCTCCAACTTGAAGAATTTGTCGTTGTCGTACAATTACTTTACTGAGGTTGGAGCTGAATGCAAGAAGCTAATTCAAAGAAAGGTTCTTGATGTGAGGATGAATTGCATTCCAGGGTTACCAATGCAAAGATCAGCAGCAGAATGTGCAGCATTTTTCTGTAAGCCTAGATCCTGTCCTGATGAAAAGTCATTGGAAATAGTTCCATGTAGAATTGGCAATTTTGAGCAGAATCAACTGGACTCATCTACTAGTTCTGTTTCGGCATCAAATGACATGGCTCCAGCGCCAAGAATTTATGGTGCTTTGAAACCGCATTCCTTGTAAATGCCCTGTTTTCCATGTTTGCATAAAAAGTTACACTATGGCAGCAGTAAATGTAAATTTGGCAAGTGCACTATTCTTGTCCATGCCGACATATAATGTTGAAATTATACTTAAGTTATCACATATATACCATTTTTAACCATTTAAATATTTGGATGGAATAAATACATAATTCAACATGGTATAGAGGCCGAACATTCAAGTTATACAACCATTACCTAAAAGAATTTTGATGCGTTTGGCCTATGAAAAAAATCAATGTTGTACGTGAGAGAAAATGTTAAAGATATCATTACGTAAACAAACATATATATCTCTGACAACTTTAACTTTTAGATTAACAGAGCTTTAATACAATAGTAAGCGTGGCATATGGTTTTAGATGAACAGAACTTAATACAATAGTAAGCGTGCCATATGGGTCCGTACTGGTTCGCGCACTTGATTTGCACATTCATCTATGTCGACATGCTTACATGAATTAATGATTGGGAGGGACGGGACGGAGGTAGAGAATTGCTTACGGATTAGGAAGAACCTTGTAGCTTTTGCTTAGGCTTTATATTTGTATTAAAAAATTTATTAAATATGTGTAAATAGTTATTACGAACCCACTAACTAAAACGTACTAGATCCTCGAATTCATAACCCGTAAAATGCAGTAGTACATATCTTGAAATTGTGTTAATGGCATTAAGATCATACCTTGGAAGAATTCTTAAAGAGGTGAGGAACTTAGACTATGTAGCTTTCAGTTCTTAACCTGAAGCGATGAATGTAACCAAGTTGTTGATAGACCTGCCCCCTAACCTTAACATACCCTCAATCTCAGATGTTTCATAACTTCTCTTAACTACAACAACAAAGTAGCCAGTATATTTCCACAAGTGAGATCTGAGGATGGTAGTTTATGATGTAGTTTAGAGATAATTTCTCTTAAACTGCCTACTCAAATCAAAGGCCTAATGACTGTTTATAGGTGGAGTCTCCTAATCATTTGTATATCTAACAAGAAAAAGCCAGAGATGACTTCTGAACCACCTTGAATTATGAGGATTCTCTGTAGTTGTAGAATTTTTTGGACGTACCCCCACCTCTAGTATAGGTAGACATCACGTTCATTCTTGGAGCCTATGTATTTTACCAATGAAATTTACCTCATATCTTTGTATCTAGATAAATTAGCTATCTTTCAAGCTAGATTAGGGATTCATGTAACTATATATATACAGCTCCCTCAAGTCATCTGTAATATTGAATTGGAAAATGAATCAAAATGCGCAGTTGATTTCTTCTTAAAAAAAGACGACGACAACAACAACAAACCTAGTATAATCTCACGAGTGGGTTCTGGAGACGGTAGTGTGTATCCAGACCTTACATTGTGAAGATAAAAAGGTTGTTTCCGATAGATCCTCGGCTCGAGTGGTTGCAAATTTTCTCTTTCCCATTAGACTACAAGACTCATTTCCCGTTTTCACTCATTTGATTTTAGATCATTAGTCAATGCTTGATTTTCTCTACATTCAAGCTTCTATGGACTCTACAACATCAAAGATTTTTCTGCTGCAAATAGTAATGTTCACCTAGCTCCTTTTATTCAAATTTCAATCATGAATCACCAGGCGATTTCTTAAAATTTCGCAATCATAGTTGTCAATCTCATTATAACAAGTAACATCAAGTTAGAGATCTTATCCTTAAATTTGTGACATTTCTTAATTGCATGAAACTGATACAAGTAGAGTAAATCCCAAAGCATGATTCTCAAAGGAACAACTCCACAGTCATATTTACACAAGATCAGATGAAAAGTAGCATCTTGTCTAAGATTTTTATTAGCAGAAAACCTAAAGAAAATAGCTCGGAATGTAACTCATAGTCAAAACTTCTGTAACAGATTGACTTCCAAAACATGATGATTTTTAATTGTTGAAACACTTTATGCTCTCAAAACTATCCTCATTCCTTTGAGTACGAACACAAAACAAAAAAATCTAAACCGGAATGCGAAATCTGACACCACTAATTTACACCACAGAAAAACAAAAAAAACAGTAAATGCAACACTAAAGCAACAGCATGAGATTCAGAATTTGAGAGGAACAACTTTCAGATGAAACTGAGAATAAAGCTATACAAGCAAAATTAGAGTTGGGGAATTCGAAAAATTCAAATTGCAGACATATTCCTCAAATATAAAAATGGTAGAAATCAGCAAATATTCAATGAAGTTTGCGGTTGAATACCTTTGCTGAAGAAGAAGACGTTGGGATTAAAAGATTGGTGAATGAGAAATGGAGGGAAGAAAGTGAAGGTAAAATGAGCTATCTTTTACTTTGAACACAACAAGTGTCCCTCATTGGCGTTGGGCGGTGGAAAAAAAAAATGAATTTGCTTATACTAGAAAGCACTTCCCTTGGTGTTAAATGGGTTGGAAAGAAAGTAAGCATCGCGCCGTCGTCTTCGTCGCTCGGCTCGACTTCTTTCAATTATTTAATTAATTAACGAAAAGCCAACCCAAAATAACCTGAGACTCTGTCCGTTTCTTTCCCGGATTATTTTAAATTAATTTTCTGAAATATTTTTAATGGGAATCGTTCCCGTCTATTCCAACAGTCGTGGCTGTTTCTGAAAGGTTGCAAACAGCGCCAGAAAATGGCTATAAATATACCTTGATCCCAGAATTTTCCCTTACGAAATTTTCTGATCTTCTTCTTCTTCTGCACAAAATTTTCCAGTGTGTTTTACAACCTTCAAGTAGTTTGCTGTTTCACCGTCATTTTTGATACTGATATTCTGGTGATTAAATTGTTCTATCCTGGGAGGATAATATTCCAACACCTCGGGTATTTGAGGGGAATAATTTCCTTAAAGGCACATTGTGCATTCAATAAGCTCGATTTTATTCCGAAATATATTTTCACATTCTGCTTCTTATTAGATACATTTCTGGTATACTACTGTTTTTTCTATTTCTATTTTTTCTTGTTACAGAAATATTACTGTTTCTTTATATTATTGCATTATAGTTTGTCTAACAATAACAATCTTAAGGAAATTAGTAATATACTGTAATCTATATTCTGCTTTTGAGATTAAAACCTTTGTGGTTTTGTACTCCGTATGAATTTTTCAATTTCTGATTTGAAGATATAAAAACTTCATCGGAGTATTAAAATTCAGAAATGATTTGAAGAACATAAAGACTTCATTGTTTTATTGTGAAACAGTATATACAAAACTTCGATTTTTGTTTAATAAACGTACTGTTTATCATTAATTATAGTACTGTTTACTGCTCTATTTTTTGACATTAATTGAACTCTTTTGTTGCATAATGAAAATTCTTCTGCGACTATTGCGGCAACGACGATAGCCTCGTTAAGCCGAACTATTGTACCACCGGCTGAAAAACTAGGGAACTATTCTGGAGCCAACTTCAAATGATGGCAGCAAAGAGTGTTCTTTTGGCTGACCACACTTGGTATAAGAAGTTCACCAGTGAAGATCCTCCAGTGCCTGCCGCGAACATGCCAGACAATGAGAAGTTTATGATTGTTGAGATGTGGAAACAAGCAGCCTTTCTTTGCAAAGGCTACATCCTAAGTGCTTTGGAGGATGACTTGTACAATGTCTACAGTGCTATGAATATTTCAAAAGAGTTATGGGATGCACTTGAGAAGAAGTACAAGACAGAAGATGCGTGCTTGAAAAAATTTGTGGTTGCCAAGTTTCTAGACTATAAAATGATAGACAACAAAACTATTGGAACCCATTCAAGAGCTTCAACTTATTTTCACGACCTTATTGCTGAAGGTATGGTAGTGATGAAGCATTTTAAGTGGCTGCAATGATTGAAAAGTTGCCTCATTCGTGGAGAGATTTCAAAAACTATCTAAAGCACAAGCGCAAAGAAATGAAGTTGGAAGATCTTGTGATTTGTCTCAAGATTGAGGAAGATAACAAAACAGCCGAAAAGAAATCTCGTACCGTGTGCAATGCTTTTGGAATGTAACTTAGTTGGAAATCCGATGGAGTGGTGGATTGACTCTGGATTTACTCGACATGTTTGTGCTGTCAAAGAAGCATTTGCGACTTACTCTACTGCAACAGCCAAGATTGAAGGTTATGGGAAGATATTCCTGAAGATGACTTCCGGCAAGGAGTTAACGCTCAACAACGTTCTTCATGTTCCTACCATTAGAAAAATTTTAGTTTCAACTTCTTTACTTGTTAAGGATGGATTCAAATGTGTATTTGTATCTGACTAAGTTGTTATAAGCAAGAATGAAATGTATGTTGAAAAGGACTACCTCACAGAGGACATTTTCAAACTCAATGTAATGGTAGTTGACAGTATTAATAAAGTTTCAGCTTCTTCTTATTTATTAGAGTCAAATAATTTATGGCATATTCGTTTAAGACATGTCAATTACAAGACCTTAAGGAAGTTAATTAATTTAGAAGTATTGCCTAAATTCGAGTGTAATAAATCAAAATGTCAAATATTTGTTGAATTTAAGTTTGTAAAGCATCCTTATAAGTCTGTTGAAAAGAATTCAAATCCTTTAGACTTAATTCATACTTACATTTGTGAATATGAAGTCAACACCATCTCGAAGTGGGAAAAAGTATTTTATAACTTTTATTGACGATTGTACTCGATATTATTATGTTTATTTGCTTAATAGTAAGGATGAAGCAATTGAAGCATTTAAGCAATACAAGAATGAAGTGGAGAATCAATTGAATAAAAAGATTAAAATGATTAGAAGTGATATGGGTGGAGAATACGAATCTCCGTTTGTAGAAATATGTTCGAATATGGAAATATCCATCAAACTACTATCCCTACATACCTCAATCCAATGGAATTGCGAAAAGAAAAAATCGGACATTAAAGAAAATGATGAATGCCTTATTAATAAATTCCGGCTTACCGCAGAATTTGTGTGGGGAAGTTATCCTTACTGCTAACCAAATACTCAATAGAGTACCACAAAACAAACCCAACTTGAAATATTTCAAACTGTAGGGGTTTTTAGAAAAGGTACAAGTACCATTACCCAAAGGGTAAAGATCGGACCAAAAATTATAGATAGTGTTTTTATTGGATATGCTAAAGACAGTAAAGCATTTTGGTTCATAAATCTGATAATCCCGAAATTCATATTAATATGGTGATTGAATTAGATAATGTTGAATTCTTTGAAAGCATCTATCTGTATAAAATTGAATGCGAATCGTTAAGTGAAAGACCTAAACGACCACGGAAAGAACCAAAAGAAAATACTCTAAGTGAAGAGGATCCAAGGCATAGCAAACATCAAAGAACATCTACTTCCTTTGGACCAGATCTTGTGACATTCTTGCTTGAAAATGAGCCTCAAACTTTTAAAGCAGCCATGTCATCTTCTGATTCAGCATTTTGGAAAAAAAACAGTCAATAGTGAGATTCAATCAATTTTGGATAGCCATACATGGGAATTGATTGATCTTCCTCTAGGAAATAAGTCTTTAGATTCGAAATTAAACAGAAAATGAAAGCTGGTGGCACTATTGACACATATAAGGCAAGACTTGTTGTCAAAGGTTATAGACAAAAGGAAGGCCTTAATTACTTTGACACTTACTCGCTAGTAACGAGGATAACATCTATCAGGGTGTTAGTGGCACTAGCGGCCGTGTATGGTCTTTAAATCCATCAAATGGATGCTAAAACAACTTTCTTAAATGGAGAATTGGAGGAAGAGACTTACATGAAATAACCTGAGGGTTTTGTGGTTCCGGGTAATGAAAAGAAAGTGTGAAAACTTGTTAAGTCGTTTTATGGACTTAAACAAGCAGGCATGCCAAATTTGACCAAACGATGTTGGCAAGTGGGTTTAAAATCAACGAGGGTGACAAATGTGTTTTCATTAAAAATACTCTAGGTCATGAAGTCATTGTTTGTTTATATGTTGATGACATGTTGATATTGAGCAAAGATATGGCAGACATAAATGCTACTAAGCGCATGCTGGCTAGCAAAATCGACATGAAAGACTTAGGAGTTACTGATGTGATCTTAGGAATCAAAATTCACAAGACTCCACAAGGTCTAGCATTATCACGGTCTCACTACATTGAAAAGTACTTGACAAGTTCAAATATTTGTATTTCAAGATTGCCAAGACTCCAATTGACATGAGTTATGCACTTCAAAAGAATGAAGGTGAAAGTAACTCACAACTAGACTATGCAAGAGTATTGGGAAGCTTGATGTGCATCATGAATTGTACGCGACCAGATATAGCATGTGCTATTAGCAAACTAAGTCGGTTTATAAGTAATCCCAATCAAATACATTGGATGGCAATGAAACGAGTTTTGGAGTATCTGAAACATACCCAAGACTATGCCCTGCATTATAACAAATATCCCTCCGTGATTGAGGGATATAGTGATGCAAATTGGATCACCGGGTCATCTGAAGTAAAATCCACTAGTGGATATGTTTTTACAATTGGGGGTGGAGCAGTGTCTTGGGAATCATCCAAACAAACGTGCATCACCAATTCTACAATGGAATATGAATTTATAGCTTTAGACAAAGTCGATGAAGAACAGAATGGCTCTGGAATTTCTTGGAAGATATTCCATTTTGGCCCAAACCTTTAACACCTATATGTATACATTGTGATAGTCAAGCGGCAATAGGCAGGGCATGGAGCGTTATCTATAACGGAAAATCTCGTCACATACGAAGGAGACACAATACCATTAGACAACTACGCTCTAGTGGTGTTATGACGATTGACTACGTAAAGTCAAGAGATAAAGTGTTTACAAAAGGCCTATCTAGAGAGGCAGTTGAAAGATCATCGAAGGGAATGGGATTAAGACCTAGGATAAGTCATCATGGCGGTGACTCAACCTAAGAGACTGGAGATCCGAAGAGCTAGGTTCAAAGAGATCAAACAAAGTTATGACTGACGGTTCAACATTGTCAACTAACTCAACACATTCTCATGATGAAGACAATGTTCTGAAATCAGGGTAAAGCACTAATGCTTTTTGATGAGTCAATAAAGCTTAAAGCTTTTTAATGATTTGCTAAGTCTGGCAGAAAAAGACTAGATAGTGTGTATATAGGATTATACTTTTAGAAATTACCTATGTGAGTGTGAAGTGTAAGCCGCTTCAAGAGGAATGAAAGTAAAGGCCCATTCTCTTAGCACTCATGAAATTAGGTGGTGTTCATAGCTGAAACGAACACAACTGTGAGAACCATAGATGGTTAAAGGTTGATTGTATGGCTTATGATTGTCTAGGTATACAACAAAGCTCGACAGTTCAAAAATATCAAATCTACCGATTGACCGAGTATATCCGATATAAGTTCACTATGAAAAGTTCAAAGGGAAACCTACTTATCCAGATGCAATTAATCCTTGCATGTAAATCACACACTCGTCCGTGCATTCCTTTGTCTTATAGCCATTCCCTATTCATGTGGGGTTATTGAGATTAAAAGATTGGTGAATGGGAAATGGAGGGAAGAAAGTGAAGGGAAAGTGAGTGTCACGACCCAAAATCCAAACCCGGTCATGATGGCGCCTCTCGTGAAGACAAGGCCAGCTAATTCGAACTATAACTCATTTTAAGCAGTTAATTTAACAAGAGAACAACGCAACATAGATTAATAGCGGTCATTTGCGAAAAAACATAGTGAACCATCTCAACAACAGCCCGAAACCGGGGTGTCACAAAGTCATGAGCAACTAATGAAATCCTAATAACAAGATCACTATTACAATATCTCTGGCACAATTGTTTGAAGAAAGTGTAAATAACAATATAAAGAGATACGGGGCTGCGGACGCCAATAGCTACCTCGTAGTCTCTGAGTCATCGCTCTGACAATCGTAGTCAATGCCTCGGCACGGAATCAATAACGCCTGAATCTGCACACATGGTGCAGGGAGTAATATGAGTACTTCCAACTCAGTGAGTAGCACATATAAAAAATGACTGAAAGTAAGGAAACACGTAAAGCACAAGGCAATGCATAATGAAGCAGTAAATCATTATTTGAAAACAGTAAATCAGTAAGAAATCATATAAAAATCTTCCCAGATCTGGTTACTAGTTGCCATTGTTACCAACTGTAACCTACAGTTGTCATTGTTACCAACTGTAATATTCCTGGGCTCAGTATCAATCTCACAGCTCTGGTTACTAGTTGTCACTGTTACCAACTGGAACCTACAGTTGTCATTCTTACCAACTGTAATATCTCTCGTTACCGGTTGTCATTGTTACCAACCGTAACCTACAGTTGTCATTGTTACCAACTGTAATATCTCTGGTTACTGGTTATCATTGTTACCAACCGTAACCTACAGTTGTCATTGTTACCAATTGTATTATCTCTGGGTACCCTGCGCTCACTGGGGGTGTACAGACTCCGGGAGTGGCCCCTTACGGCCCAAGCGCTATATCAAGTCACCTCGTGGCATACATCTAGGCCCTCGGCCTCATATCAATCAAGCCACCTTGTCCGCATATATGTCATAGAGTCCGGGAGCCGGAGTATAGTGACAGTAAAACCTCACACCTGGCCCTCGGCCGCACTTAGTCAGAAAATCATCACAAGCCCTTCGGGCATAGTAAAACAGTAGTTCTCAGCCCAAACATCATTTCAAATATTGTGTAAATCTCAAAACTGAGTAAAAAGTGGCTGAGTTGTAGAACAATGGAAACAACATGACTGAGTTCAAGTAATAAGTACAAATAGTGATAAAAATCCCCGGAGGGTCCAAACAATTGGCACGAAGCCCAAATATGGCAATCAGCCCAAAACATGATGATATCAAATAGGTTTCAATCAAATATGTAGTAAAAATCATCAATCGGGACAGACCAAGTCACAGTCCCAGTAGTAAACGACCCCACGCTCATCATCGAGCGTGTGCCTCACTTTAATATAGCACTACGATGTGCAAATCCGGGGTTTCGAACCCTCAGCACATCATTTACAATCACTACTCACCTCGAACCGACTAAATTTCTAGCCCACGACGTCTTTGCCCTTCGAATTGGCCTCCACGTGCGTCGAATCTATCCAAATTCAGAACAATTACATCACAATATGATGAGGGAACAAAGCCTACGCGAAAAAAATCAATAAATACTAAGAAATCCCAAAATTAGCAAAACCCGAGCCTCGAGCCCTTTTTGTTTGAAATTCAGTAATTTTTTACCTCAACGGGTTCCTTACCTTCCCACGAGTTCAACCATACGATATTTATCGAATTCCGACATCGGTTCGACCTCCAAGTCTTAAAATCTAAACTCGAGGGTTTTCCACAATTTTCTCAACTTAAATCACCAATTACATACTAGAATGGAAATAGGTTTGGGTAATTTGACCAAGATTAAGTCAAGAACACTTACCTCGATGTTTTCCCCTTGGAAATCTTCCAAGAATTGCCTCAACAATTGCTTCAACCCGAGCTCTATAGCTCCAACAGTGTTCAAGATGGTCAAAACTCCTCCTCTTGAGAATTTGTCCAAGAAAATGTCCTTTGGATATGATTTTTAAGGTTGATTTGCTATGATTCTATGGTTTTTGGAGGTGTTTCTCTTTGTGGGTAACGGAAGATGGCTTTGCATGGCAAATGGGCACTAATTTCTATTTATAAAGGGGTCAAAAATCGGGACAAAAACACCCCTGTCCGGCCTTATTTGCGATCGCATATCTGTCGCAGAACAGATATGCGGTTCGCATATTTGACGTGGCCACCGCTAAAGTGGCCCTAGCCTTCACCACAATCTCATCATGAAGCATGGTTTGCGGTCCGCATTTCAGGTTTCCGATCCGCATTTCAGGTTTGCAGTCCGCATTTCGACTGCATTCTTGACGTAGATTTTTGTCCAAAAATTCTGTCCTGGTATGCGATCTCAGCATGCTGAAATGCGGTCCGCATTTCAGAAATGCGACCGCATTTCTGACCACATTTTTGGCATTACATTTTGTTCAGTTTTCTGTCTCAATTGCGGTCTCGATGTCAGATATGCGGTCCGCATGTTAGCTATGCGGTCCGCATTTCCTATCGCATTTCTGACATGAACTTTGCCCAGGAACCTGCCTGGGTTTGCGATCTCTTGGAGAGATATGCGGTCCGCATTTGAGAAATGCGACCGCATTCTCGACACCTGGTTTTCTGCAACTTTCTTTCCTAACGATGAATTAGTCCGTTTAACCACCCAAAACTCACCCAAAGCCTCTGGAATCTCAACCAAACATTCCAACATACTCCATAACTTCATTCAAACTTGTTCCAACCTTCGGAACGCTCAAACAACCTCTCAACGCCCAATTCGAGTCGGATTCAAGCCTAAGGATTTCAAAATCCTCTAAATCGCTCTGTTGATCCAAACCCAACCAAACCTTGTCCGAATGACCAAAATTTTGCGCGCAAGTCCTAAATCACATATCGAAGCTACAGCAACTTTCGGAATCCCGTTCCGACCCTCGCATCAAAATCTCGTCTAACACCCGGAAATTGTCAAAATGCTAACTTCGCCAATTCAACTCTAATTCTACACCGGACCTCCAAAACTAATTCCGATCCCACTCCTAAGTCATAAATCATCCCCCAAAACTAACATAACCATGGGAACTCACATCCGAGCTCTCTAACCCAGAAGTCAACATACGGTTGACTTTCCGGTTTAAACCTTCTTGAAGGAGACTAAGTGTTTTATTTATTACCAAGTCCACCCTGCACTCAACTACTCGACTTGGTTACGTTAAACCCAGATGACGAAACATAATGAGACAGAAAATGGGGAAGACGGAGCAGCAACCCACGAGACGACTGGCTGGGTCGTCACATTCTTCCCCTCTTAAACAAACATTCGTCCTCGAACGGGTCAAGAAACATACCTGAAGTCTCAAATAGGTGAGGGTATCTGCTCTGCATTTCTTGCTCGGTTTCCCAGGTAGCCTCCTCCACGGACCGGCCTCCCCATTGAACTTTCACCGAAGCTATCTCCTTGGACCTCAACTTCCGAACCTGACGATCCAAAATCGCCACTGGCTCCACCTCATAGGTCAAATTATCATCCAACCGAATCGTGCTAAAGTGTAAAATATGAGACGGGTCCCCAATATACTTCCGGAGCATAGAAATATGAAATACTGGGTGAACACTCGATAGACTAGGTGGCAAAGCAAGCTCATAGGCTACCTCCCGAATCCTCCGAAGTACTTCAAACGGCCCAATAAACCGAGGACTTAATTTCCCTTTCTTCCCGAATCTCATAACACCTTTCATGGGCGAAACCTTCAGCAAGACCTTCTCGCCAACCATGTAAGACACATCTCGAACCTTCCTATCGGCATAACTCTTTTGCATCGATTGTGCTATATGGAGCCTCTCTTGTATTGTTTTCACCTTCTCTAGAGCATCCTGAACCAAGTCAGTCCCCAATAGCCTAGCTTCGCCGGGCTCGAACCAATCAACCGGAGATCTACACCGCCTCCCATACAGAGCCTCATACGGAGCCATCTGAATACTTGACTAGTAGCTGTTGTTATAAGCGAACTCTGCAAGCGGTAGAAATTCATCCCATGAACCTCCGAAATCAACAACACATGCACGCAACATGTCCTCCAGTATCTGAATGGTACGTTCTGACTGCCCATCCGTCTGAGGATTAAATGCTGTGCTCAATTCCACCTGAGTACCCAACTCCCTCTCCACGGCTTTCCAGAACTGCCAAGTGAACTACGTACCTCTATCTGAAATGATTGAAACTAGAACACCATGCAGCCGGAAAATCTCTCGGATATAAATCCTTGCCAACCGTTCTGAAGAATAGGTAGTACACACAGGAACGAAGTGCGCGGACTTGGTCAGCCGATCCACAATCACCCAAATAGCATCGAACTTCTTCAAAGTCCGTGGGAGTCCAACAACAAAGTCCATAGTGATCCGCTCCCATTTCCACTCGGGAATAGCTATCTGCTGAAGCAAACCACCCGGCCTCTGATGTTCATATTTTACTTGCTGGCAGTTGAGATGCCGACCTACGAATCCCACAATATCCTACTTCATCCTTCTCCACCAATAATGTTGCTTCAAATCCTGGTACATCTTTGCGGCACCCGGATGAATGAAATACCGTGAGCTATGGGCCTTATCCAGAATTAATTCTCGGAGCCCATCCACATTGGGTACACAGATCCGGCCCTGCATCCTCAACACTCCATCGTCATCGATGGTCACATCTTTAGCATCATTATGCTGGACTCTTTCCTTAAGGACAAGCAAATGGGGATCGTCATACTGACGCTCCCTGATGCGATCGTATAACGAAGACCGAGAAACCACGCAAGCCAATACTTGATTGGATTACGAAATGTCTAATCTCACAAACCTATTGGCCAAGGTCTGGACATTGACTGCGAGAGGTCTCTCTCCAACTGGGATGTACGCCAAACTCCCCATGCTCACTGCCTTTCGGCTCAAAGCATCAGCCACCACATTGGCCTTTCCCGGATGGTATAGTATAGTAATATCGTAATCCTTGAGCAATTCCAGCCATCTCCGCTGCCTCAAATTTAGATCCTTTTGCTTAAACAGATGTTGAAGGCTAGGATGATCAGTGAACACCTCACAAGATACGCCGTATAAGTAATGCCTCCAAATCTTTAAAGCATGAACTATGGCAGCCAGCTCCAAATCATGCACGGGGTAGTTCTTCTCATGAGGCTTCAACTGACAAGAAGCATAAACAATAACTCTACCCTCCTGCATTAATACACAATCGACCCTAATTCTTGAGGCATCACAATATACGGCATACGAACCCGAGGCTGACGGTAGAACCAATACTAGAGCTGTGGTCAAGGCTGTCTTGAGCTTCTAAAAGCTCTCCTCACACTTGTCCGACCACACAAATGGAACACCATTTTGAGTCAATTTGGTCAAGGGCGATGCGATGGATGAGAATCCCTGAACAAACCGGCGATAATAGCCTGCCAACCCAAGAAAGCTACGAATCTCTGTGACTGAGGACGGTCTAGGCCAACCCTGTACCGCCTCTATCTTCTTTGGATCAAATTGTATACCCTTGCTGAACACCACGTGTCCCAAGAAAGCCACTGAATTGAGCCAAAACTCGCACTTAGAGAATTTTGCATAAAGCTTCTCCTCCCTCAATCTCTGTAATACAACTCGCAAATGTTCTGCGTGCTCTTCCTGATTACGCGAGTACACCAGAATATCATCAATGAATACCACCACGAACGAATCCAGATAAGGCCGAAATACATTGTTCATTAACTGCATGAACGCTGCTGGGGCATTGGTTAGCCCGAAAGACATGACAAGAAACTCATAGTGGCCATATCTAGTCCGGAAAGCAGTCTTAAGAATATCTGCATCCCTGATCTTTAACTGGTGATATCCTGAACGGAGATCAATCTTAGAGAACACTCGTGCTCCCTGAAGCTGGTCAAATAAATCATCGATGCGAGGCAAAGGATATTTGTTCTTGATTGCTACCTTGTTCAATTGCCTATAATCGATGCACATTCTCATCGTGCCATCCTTCTTTTTCACAAATAGAACCGGTGCACCCCAAGGTGACACACTAGGCCGAATGAACCCCTTATCTAGGAGTTCCTGAAGTTGCCCCTTTAATTCTTTCAACTCTGTTGGTGCCATACGATACGGCGGAATAGAAATGGACTGAGTGCCCGGCACCAAGTCAATGCCAAAATCAATATCCTTGTCCGATGGCATGCCCGGCAGATCTGCGGGAAATACATCGGGAAAATCCCTCACAACTGGAACCGAATCGATGCTTGGAGTCTCAGCTCCAACATCCCTCACAAACGCTAGGTATGCAAGGCAACCCTTCCCAACCATACGTTGGGCTTTCAAGTATGATATCACCCTACTAGGAATATAATCAGTCACACCACGCCACTCTATCCGCGGCATACCTGGCATAGCCAAAGTAACTGTCTTAGCATAACAGTCTAAAATAGCACGACATGGTGATAGCCAATCCATGCCCAAAATGACATCAAAATCTACCATGCTTAGTAGCAATAGGTCCACTCGGGTCTCCAGACCCCCGATAGTCACTATACACGACCGGTACACACGGTCCACAACAACAGTATCGCCCACTGGGATAGACACATAAACAGGTAAAGCGAGAAACTCCCGGGGCATACCCAGATATTGAGCAAAATATGAGGACACGTATGAATAGGTAGAATCGGGATCAAATAATACAGAGTCATCTTTGTGGCAGACTGAAACAATACCTGTAATAACGGCGTCTGAAGCACTGGCACCTGTCCTGCCTGGGATAGCATAAAATTGAGCCTGGCCTGCTCGACCTCCCCCTCTGGGGAGACCTCTGGCTGCTTGACCTCCACCCCTAGTTGGCTGGGCGGGCGGTAAGGTAACTGGAGCAGAAGTCAAGGGCTGACCCCTCTGCTGGAACGGTCTAGCACCACGATGGTGACATTGCCTCCACATGTGGCCCATCTCGCCACAATCATAACAACTCCCTGATGCTCCAGCAGATGCACTTGGCCTAGGAGGACCCTGGGCCAACAAGGCATGAGCCGGAAGGGCACTGAGTGATGATTGGCCCTGCTGCAACCCATGATGACCACGACCTGCAGATGCCCTACGATATTCTGGACAGGCTGGCTGAGCAGGCCTGAAGGAACGGCCTCTACCCTGCTGAAACTGTTCTCTTGAAGGAGTACCACTGTAACTACCCGATCCTCGAGACCTCTTAGCCTCCCTCTCCTCTCGCTCCTGACGGCGAACCGTCTCAATCTCGCGAGCTATATCAACCACCTCCTCGAAGGTAGCACCCAATACTCTCTCCCTGTCATGAGGATACGGAGATGATAGTTAAGGCCATCCACAAACCTCCTGATCCTTTCACGATCAGTCGGTACCATCCAGACAGCATGTCTAGCCAACTCAGAAAATCTTGACTCATATTGTGACACTGTCATATCCCCCTGTCGCAGCCACTCAAACTTTCTGCGCTCCTCTCTGCGGGACTGCGGCACATACTTCTCCAAGAAAAGACCGGAAACTGCTGCCAAGTAAGGGGCGCTGCATCAACCGGCCTACGCCTCTCAAACGCCACCCACCAATTAAAGGCAGCTCCCGTAAACTGAAAGGTGGTAAATGCCACACCACTAGACTCAAGAATCCCGGTTGTCCGGAGCATTCGCTGACACTTGTCAAGAAAACCCTGGGCATCCTTGCCCTCAGCACCACTGAATGACAGAGGCTGGAGTCTGCCAAACCTCTCAAGGCGACGCTGCTCATCATCTGGCATAACTGGTACTATGAATTCCTGAGCTGGTGCAGCTGGCTGGGCTGGAGGTGCCCCCGGCATCTGAAGTCCCTACACTACCTACTCATGCGTACGGGCAACTGGAGTCTTATTGCCTCCCCCGGCCTTTGAAGTAGTTGCGGCTGTGGTGGCTGAAACCGCCTGAGCCAGGACAGTGCAAACAGATAATATCTGAGCCAAGGTCTCCTGAAGACCTGGAATAGCGATAGGCACAGCTGGTGCCTGAACTGGTGCTGCTGGAGCCTGTTCCTGAGCTGGGGCAGCTGGTGGATCAGCAGATGCTGCCCTCGCCACTCTACCTCTACCACGACCACGACCGCGTCCACGGCCTCTGGTGGCCTAAGTGGGTGGTACTGGTGGTCGTCCACCTCGTCCGGTAGTTCGCGGGCTCACCATCGTCCGGTAGTTCCGGTACTCGGATCAACAAGTTCGCACGACAAGAATTTCAAGAATATGGAATTTTCCTAAACAGGTTCCGCAGCCTCTGGAATATAAGTACAGACGTCTCCGTACCGATTCGCGAGACTCTACTAAACCCGTTCATGACTCATGATACCTACGTAACCTAGGCTCTGATACCAAGCTGTCACGACCCAAAACCGAAACCCGGTCGTGATGGCGCCTTTCGTGAAGACAAGACCAGCCAATTCGAACTATAACTCATTTTAAGCAGTTAATTTAACAAGAGAACAACGCAACATAGTTTAATAGCGGTCATATGCGGAAAAACATAGTGAACCATCCCAACAACAGCCCGAAACTGGGGTGTCACAAAGTCATGAGCAGCTAATGAAATCCTAATAACAAGATTACTATTACAATATCTCTGGAACAATTGTTTTAAGAAAGTGGAAATAACAATATAAAGAGATACGGGGCTGTGGACGCCAACAGCTACCTCGTAGTCTCTGAGTCACCGCTCTGACAATCGTAGTCAATGCCTCGGCGCGGAATCAATAACGCCTGAATCTGCACACATGGTGCAGGGAGTAACGTGAGTACTTCCAACTCAGTGAGTAGCACATATAAATAATGACTGAAAGTAAGGAAACACGTAAAGCACAAGGCAATGCATAATGAAGCAGTAAATCATTATTTGAAAACAGTAAATCAGTAAGAAATCATTTAAAAATCTTCCCAGCTCTAGTTACCAGTTGCCATTGTTACCAACTGTAACCTACAGTTGTCATTGTTACCAACTGTAATATTCCTGTGCTCAGTATCAATCTCACAGCTCTGGTTACCAGTTGTCATTGTTACCAACTGGAACCTACAGTTGTCATTGTTACCAACTGTAATATCTCTGGTTACCGGTTGTCATTGTTACCAACCGTAACCTACAGTTGTCATTGTTACCAACTGTATTATCTCTGGGTACCCTGCGCTCACTAGGGGTGTACAGACTCCGGGAGGGGCCCCTTACGGCC
>MCJB01028691.1:87820-99230 GCA_002018475.1 Nicotiana obtusifolia
TGGCATACATCTAGGCCCTCGGCCTCATATCAATCAAGCCACCTCGTGGCGTATATACAGTATCTTAGGCCCTCGACCTCATATCACTCAGTAAAACCTCACACCTGGCCCTCGGCCGCACTCAGTCAGAAAATCATCACAAGCCCTTCGGGCATAGTAAAACAGTAGTTCTCAGCCCAAACATCATTTCAAATATTGTGTAAATCTCAAAACTGAGTAAAAAGTGGCTGAGTTGTACAACAGTGGAAACAACATGACTGAGTTTAAGTAATAAGTACAAATAGTGAGGAAATAGTGATAAAATCCTCGGAGGGTCCAAACAATTGGCACGAAGCCCAAATATGGCAATCAGCCCAAAACATGATGATATCAAATAGGTTTCAATCAAATATGTAATAAAAATCATCAATCGGGACGGACCAAGTCACAGTCCCAGTAGTAAACGACCCCACACTCATCATCGAGCGTGTGCCTCACTTTAATATAGCACTACGATGTGCAAATCCGGGGTTTCGAACCCTCAGGACATCATTTACAATCACTACTCACCTCGAACTGACTAAATTTCTAGCCCACGACGCCTTTGCCCTTCGAATTGGCCTCCACGTGCGTCGAATCTATCCAAATTCAGAACAATTACGTCACAATATGTTGAGGGAACAAAGCCCACGCGAAAACAATCAATAAATACTAAGAAATCTCAAAATTAGCAAAACTCGAGCCCCGAGCCCTTTTTGTTTGAAATTCAGTAATTTTTTACCTCAACGGGTTCCTTACCTTCCCACGAGTTCAACCATACGATATTTATCGAATTCCGACATCGGTTCGACCTCCAAGTCTTAAAATCTAAACTCAAGGATTTTTCACAATTTTCTCAACTTAAATCACCAATTACATACTAGAATGGTAATAGGTTTGGGTAATTGGACCAAGATTAAGTCAAGAACATTTACCTCGATGTTTTTCCCTTGGAAATCTTCCAAGAATTGCCTCAACAATTGCTTCAACCCGAGCTCTATAGCTCCAACAGTGTCCAAGAAAATGTCCTTTGGATATGATTTTTAAGGTTGATTTGCTGTGATTCTATGGTGTTTGGAGGTGTTTCTCTTTGTGGGTAACGGAAAATGGCTTTGCATAGCAAATGGGCACTAATTTCTATTTATAAAGGGGTCAAAAATCGGGACAAAAACACCCCTGTCCGGCCTTATATGCGATCGCATATCTGTCGCAGAACAGATATGCGGTTCGCATATTTGACGTGGCCACCGCAAAAGTGGCCCTAGCCTTCACCGCAATCTCATCATGAAGCATGGTTTGCGGTCCGCATTTCAGGTTTGCGGTCCGCATTTCGACTGCATTCTTGACGTAGATTTTTGTCCAAAAATTCTGTCCCGGTATGCGGTCTCAGCATGGTGAAATGCGGTCCGCATTTCTGAAATGCGACCGCATTTCTGACCGCATTTTTGGCATTACATTTTGTTCAGTTTTCTGTCTCAATTGCAGTCTCGATGTTAGATATGCGGTCCGCATGTTAGATATGCGGTCCGCGTGTTAAATATGCGGTCCGCATTTCCTATCGCATTTCTGACATGAACTTTGCCCAAGAACCTGCCTGGGTTTGCGATCTCTTGGAGAGATATGCGGTCCGCATTTGCGAAATGCGACCGCATTCTCGACACCTGGTTTTCTGCAACTTTCTTTCCTAACGATGAATTAGTCCGTTTAACCACCCAAAACTCACCCGAAGCCTCTGAAATCTCAACCAAACATGCCAACATACTCCATAATTTCATTCAAACTTGTTCCAACCTTCGGAACGCTCAAACAACCTCTCAACGGCCAATTCGAGTCGGATTCAAGCCTAAGGATTTCAAAATCCTCTAAATCGCTCTGTTGATCCAAACCCAACCAAACCTTGTCCGAATGACCCAAAATTTTGCGCGCAAGTCCTAAATCACATATCGAAGCTACAACAACTTTCGGAATCCCGTTCCGACCCTCGCATCAAAATCTCGTCTAACACCCAAAAATTGTCAAAATGCTAACTTCGCCAATTCAATTCTAATTCTACACCGGACCTCTAAAACTAATTCCGATCCCACTCCTAAGTCATAAATCATCTCCCGAAACTAACCTAACCATTGGAACTCACATCCGAGCCCTCTAACCCAGAAATCAACATCCGGTTGACTTTCCGGTTTAAACCTTCTTGAAGGAGACTAAGTGTTTTGTTTATCACCAAGTCCACCCTGCACTCAACTACTCGACTTGGTTACGTTAAACACAGATGACGAAACATAATGAGACAGAAAATGGGGAAGACGGAGCAGCAAACCACGAGACGACTGGCCGGGTCGTCACAGTGAGCTCCCTTTTGCTTTGGAAAGAGCAAATGTCCCTCATCGGTGGTGGAAAGTAAAGTGAATATGCTTATATTGAGAAAGCACTTCCCTTGGTATTAAAGGGGTTGGAAAGAAAGTAAGACTCGCGCCGTCACCGTCGTTGATTAATCCTTTTGGACAAAATTACCGATCCGTTTCTTTTCCGAATTATTTTAAATTAATTTTCCTAAATATTTTAAACGGGAATCTTCCCGCCTATTCCAACAGCCATGGCTGTTTCTGAAAGGTTACAAACCTTTTCAGAAACAGTGCTAGAAAATGGCTATAAATATGCCTTGATCCCATAATTTTTCCTTACGAAATTTTCTGATCTTCTTCTTCTTCCTCTGTACAAAATTTTTCAGTGTGTTTTATAAACTTCAAGTGGTTCGCTGTTTCATCTGCATTTTTGGTACCGATACTCTGGTGAGTTAAATCGTTCTATCCTGGGATGATAATATTCCAATACCTGGGATACTTGAGGGAAATAATTTCTTTAAGGACACACTGTGCATTCAGTGGGCTCGATTTTATTCCGAAATATATTTTCAAATTCTGCTTCTAATTATATATATTTCTGCTATATTACTGTTTTTTATGTTTCTATTTTTTTATTAAAAAATATAACTGTTTCTTTATATTATAGCATTACAGTTTACCTAACAATAACAGTAGATGAAGAAGTGAGAGAGCATAAAGCCTAGAAATGAAGTTCCGTTCGTCAAAAGGGGGCGGGGGATGGTTTCTGATAGCGGACCAAGGGGGGATAACACTTTATTATTTATAAAAGCTTATACGTCGTATAAAATTTATATGGTACTTGCTGCTCTATTTTTTGGCTTTTTCTTTTTCTTTGTATGCTAAATTAGGCAAATGGTCAAAACATGGGAATAAATATATGAACCATAAGGACAGATTGACCCGACCGGACTCGGAACTGGGACTAGTGGGCTCACCTTAGTTGGACGAGTTAGGCCCAAGACTAGCCCAGTTTTCACCCAAACGAGAAGGGAAATCGAAAACAAAAAAGATTGGGCACTCAACTGCTTAAACCAAAAAATTAACCAATAATATACAATATATGTATAATTCTTGGAGTATAATATATATGTGTGTGTAATGAGTGTATAATTCATGTATACCAGCTAGAAAAATTACACAGCGAAATCCGACCAACTTTTTGTATAAAGATCCCGACAAGAAACTGGTGATCTGGTATATAATTAGAAATATTTACACAATTGGGTTACTTATTAGGAAATTATGTAGAAATATTTTGATAAATATTAGTAGTAATTAATAAAATCCGACCGAAAAATATAAGAACCGAGAAAAAAGATATACTGAGCATTTCCTTACTGATGAAACCTATTATTGCAACCGATTTATAATTTGACGAAATTAACTTGAAGTTTAAGCTTTTAATTAGATGGCACTTGGTATAAGGTATATATACGGCAAAAATCACAAGAGTTTCACTGCTTGTTCTGAAAAAGAAAAAAATTTAGTGCATAAAATATTTCGGCTTCACGTCCGATGGAATGACCACACCACAAAAATTATTATAAGAGTACTTTCATTGCTCATTAAGAAAAGTTTGCAGATATCATGTGAAATTAATTGAAGTTTATACAGTCTACAAATTGTAAAATAAACTACATGAAGAAATAAAGAAAGAAGTCTTATCACCTTCTATGATGTTCCGATTTTATTTTTATTTTTTTGTTGAATTTAAGTCTTAATATCAGTGACTAGAAAATTGTAAATGATAAAAAAATGTGACGCAAAAGTTCATCTAATTTATTGTAAAAACTTATTGTACTCGACACAAAATTTTGAAAGGAAATTAAAATAGTATAAGCTTTTTAAATTACTCCACAAACATCCGAGCAAAGGAGAAAAGAGAGGGGCAAACCATACTAATAAAAGTGGGGCAAATTACTCCACATTGAAATTGTTAATTACTTTATATATTTAAAACAATTAGCAATGAGAAATTTCCAAATATGATTAGACCTTGTAATATGTAGAAACGAAATGAAAATAGAAAATTTGCTTTACTTAAAATTGACAAAGTTAAAAAATATTTACAATGTAAGAAGCAACAAATGAATCAAGAATAGCTATAATTTTAAGCTCTGCATAAGAAATCTCATGAAGCAAAATGAGCTTTTCAAAATCAAAAGAAAAACAACTAAAAGAGAAAGAAGAGAAGCATGAATTTTTTACTAAAAAAATTAAATAAAAAAGATGGAACAAATATTAAACCATGACCCTTTTCTGGAATATTTCATTCTAATACTTGCAAATATTTTAAATTCTTATTAAGTGAATTATTGATAAATTAGAACAATGTATATAAAATGATTTTAACAATCAGCACTTTCGATTTGTACATTAATTTTTTTTTCCATTGGGCACTTTTACAATTAAAATTTTAATTTCTCCATCTCTAGACATACGTAATAGAAACTATATAAAAATAAAATAAAAATGCAATAAATGCTCAGTATTACTTTTAATTATCAGAAGTACATTGAGATACAATCTTTTACCATTACAGATAGTGAATAATAATATGAAACTCATAGTTCAAAAGGAAGTCCTCCCTTACATTATAAACCAAAAGAGAAACAAAGAAAGAAAAGGTTTTTTGTTTTAATTAGAAATAAAAAGAAACAAAAGAATATTGGAATGATCAGCTGATGCGGCGGCACAAGGTAATGCCATCACCAACAGGTAGCATGCAAATCTCAATCCTAGGATCGACGGCTAGGGCTTTGTTAAGCTCCAATACAAAGTCCCTATAATACCTTACGTATTTCCTCATTGGTGCATCAGGCGGAGCAACCACAGAACCATTCCATAGGGTGTTGTCGTACCCAATCAAACCACCAACTTTCACCAAATCGATTATCCTTTTGTGATAGTTGATGTAGTTGTCCTTATCGGCATCCACAAATATGAAATCATATGTGCCGTGATTCTTTTTCTGACACCAATTGAAAAGAAAATTATCAGCTATTCCTTTTATGATTATTATCGCCCAACTTCTCTATAATAATAATCATGATCAAAAAAAATTTTTGGAATATTAATTTTTCTGTTACGTTATAATGCATGACAACACTTCACTATAGCAAGCAAAAAAATCCGAAACAAACGAAATTGTTATAACTATATTACATAAGGGAGAAGGGGTCGAGGAAGTAGAATTTTATGCTAATGATAAATTTTGACTATATTATAGTTGAATTTACACTGGCAACTCAGGGAAGAAGATAAATAATCTACTATAATAGTTAAATTATATCAATAATAAAAAATAAAAATAAGGAAATAATTAAAAGGAAAAGCAAATAATAATTCAGTGAATAAACAAAATAAACTTACATCTTCAACCAACTGATCAAGAACAGGCAAAGCAGGGCCTTCTCTAAATTCAATTTTGTGAGCCACACCGGCCTTTTCGATTATGGGCAATCCTATTTCGTAATTTTCCCTGTTAATGTCCATTGCCAATATCTGCATAAAAGAAAGAAGTTCAAAAAATTACATTTTTGGCCATGCTAATGGGCACAAAAAATAATGAAATCCGTACATCTTATGTTTCTTGTATCATCATATGTGGTATCTATGTTTTAAAATACGATTTGATTTATGTAAACTGCTAATATAAATAAATAATACATTAATTTTTACACAAATAACCTGCGAGATTCACTATTTACTTTTTCTAGCCGGTATAAATAGATTATACATTGGTTATACACAGGTATGCATCTTTATACATGAATTTTACATATATTATACATCCGAGGGCTATTTTTAGTTTAAGAAATTAACTGGACGGCTATTTGAGTTAATTCTTCAATTAAATAAAATATTTATTTTATTTTATGGAAAACCAAATTAGACTTATTACAATATTTACTGTTATCAAATTAATCAGTGCAAAGAAATTTAATACTTGCAAATTATTTGTTTAATATTTATGGCCATCCCCTCGGGGATCAACCTTCATCCCATGACATTTCCATGGGTACTTTGTTGGAAAAAGATAATGAAAAATTAAGATTGAAATACAAATTTTTATAATTGAAGACGCAAAAGGTGCATGGTTTAATCCTGTCAAGGACGTTTCCTTCTTTTACTTTTCTTTGCCATCATTCTAAACCAACTCACCTAACAAGATTTTAAAGGAGAAAAAGAAATAATGGCACGAAAATATATTTATTTATTTCTCCTAGCACTCTTTCTTTCTTTCTTCAATGCAAGTCAAATGTCCACGTCCATAGGTAGGGGTGAACAAATCGAACCGAAAAATCATACCAAATCGAAAAGTCAGACTAAATCGATTAAAAAATTCGATTAGGTTTGGTTTGATTTGGTTTGGTATTGAGTAAAAAAAACTCGAACCAAACCGAAATATAAATACATAATTTTTATATATAATTTTAAGACTTTATGTAGAATTTTCTTTAAAAAATGATCAGAAATATTTGGGATTCTCTTATGAGATGTAATATTTAATAGAATATGAAGTGCTCCATTTTTATTAATTTTAAATAATGGATTGTATGATCGCTTTTTTATCAAATGTTATTGAAATGCGTCAAGATCTATTAAATTCATATCTTTTTCGAATTAGAAGTGGTATTTCGATAATTTTAAAATTAAATAGAACATAATTTAGATATCATATTAAATTTATGTTTAATTATTAAATTCGGTTAACCTTGAAAGTGCACATCAAGAAAAAATTATTGTGAGACGATAAAAAAATAACTATTATGTGTTACTAAGAAAATTCTCCCATAAAAAAACTGAATCAATCCAAACCGATATAATTGGTTTGGATAGAAATCGAATCAACCCGTCCATGTACACCTCTACTGATAGGAACTTTCTTTTGTCTATTTCCTAATTCTTTCTATATTTTCTTATTCCTTTTTACAATTCTGGCGGAGCTACCAAAACAACTAGAGAAAAAACAGATAGTTCTTTCTCGTTAAACAAGAATGAACCTAATATTATTTGGAAAGACAAAAAGTTTTTAAATATTTTGAATTATTAATTATTATAATTTATAATATTTTTTATGTAGTTTTTAAAGATATAAATTTTTTTTAAAAATTTAAAGAATTTATATCCGAATTCACACAAAAAATGAATCGATCTAACACTCGTACTCCAAAATAATTCAAACAAATTAATACGAAGAGAATAATATAAATCAATCGTATCCCTATGAAATAATTAATCTAATACCTTGCCATCATCGGGGATAGCAAGGGCAGTAGCAAGGAGGGAGTAGCCAGTGTAAACTCCAATCTCCATTGTGTTTTTGGCATTGATCAACTTCAACAACATGTTCAAAAACTGCCCTTCATCCGCTGATGTTGTCATTAAATTCCTGTTAATTTCCAACATTTACATATTTAAATTATTCATTCAGAAAAAATAAAAGAAAAAAAAATTACTCCCTCTATCTCAATTTATATGGCATGAATGAATAAAATATTGAAAAACTGTCCATACGTAAAATCAGAAAACGGGTCTTTTCCACATAAAAGGGGAATCTTAAGTTCCAATAGAAGCATAGGTGATGTGGATTATTCAAGAATCGTCGTCAATTTGCTTTATAAAAAGAAGATATCAATAAACTTCTATAAAATAGTTTCACGGGATTCAGCCTATTGTCTTGATCGTGGAATATCATTAAGAAATAGAAATCCGACTTATCAAAGAATTTCCTGTATTATTTCTAGTATGAAATGAGTCAATCATCCACAATTATTTGGATTTCGAGAGTTAAACAAGTTATTATAATTTTTTCATATGCATTTTAAATATTTTGAATTGTTATTTATTGTATCTTATAATATTTTTTTACATAGTATTGAAAACTGTAAATTTTATTTCAAAAATTTTAAAATCATGTCGAAATTCATGGTCGGAAATTAGAAATTGGACTCTTGAATGACGACACAGAGGGAATAATATATATAAGCGTCCTGCAAATATAATTTACTCACCATGGATGCTTAGCAGTCACCTCCCTGAGCTCTTTCATGGATTCTGGCTCTCTTGGGTATACACTGGTTTGAAGTATGTACTGTGACAAGTAGAAAATTAAATGGCAATATAATCAGGAAGATAGAACACATGTTTGTATATGTATGTATTAATAAAATTATTCGTTCTGAATCCATTAACTCTAAATCTTTAGCTGTCTTGAGGTATTAACAATTGCTATTAATTATGTAAAACGAATAAAGGAGAATACATATAGAGGGAAATAGTTATGGTACCTGGTAAAGAGCATCGCTTTGCAAAAGGCTTTTGTGGCCAACCTCTTGGTGTTTAATTCCGTTCTCTGCCATTTCTTTGATGTTTTTTCCTTTATGCCTAACTTCTTTTTCGTGTTTGATTGTTGATTTCTATGTATTCAGGAACCTATGGAATGGGACGTATATATGGAGACAAAGGAGTCCGGTTTGGACCGCTTTATTAGTTATCTTCAGCTTACTGACTCTTGACTTTTTCGTGCATGGACCGGCCCCCAACCGGGTCTGTGGTTGGTTTGTGAGGCTATGCGTGGACCCCACCATTGTGGGACCAAAGGAAGTAGTTAAGGATGCCTCTCAATCGTTAGATGATATCACGAGATTCAACGGCTGGATTAATTTATTTCAAAGACATAGTAATAGATAATGGAAATATAATACAAGTAGTCTATTTGTTTTTATTTGGCCTTGATTAGGAAGAGAGAACTTTTATTAAAGTCATGCAGAAGTTGTTTTACTTTGTGAATTGTTTAAGAAAAATATAATCAGGCTTACTGTAGTGTTGTGGATATGTCAATTTAAATAATAGATGAAAAATTAAAAAGAAAAGTTGCACAGTTAGAATTAGAATTAAAAAGCAGGTGCATGTAATTCCTAAAAGATTGCACGGGTGTATAACTTCCTTAATTAACCTTTAGGAGACCGAATTGTGCTATTAATTAACATAAAAAATAAACTCTACGTTTATTAAGACACCTAATTGAGAAAAGATCAAACATAGAGTGAAAGTAAATGATAAGCTTATAACCTCCAATAACATTAAAAAAAAATATTAGACTTAAGAAGTTGGGGAGAATTATGACAATAGATTGAAATTACCATTTAATAGTTGCAATTACAGCTTATAATATGAGTTTTTGGTTTAAATATTATCATAGTTTATTTCTTCTTTTTCATTCATTGGTCCACCCTACCCCAACCAAAAAGATATAAATATTAGAAGTATATAGTATCCCAAGAAGTTTGGTGGGTGGATGAGGAAAGGCAATAGGGAATATTGGCATGTCTTTTAAGTAGGGCGAAGTTAATTGGTTCTTCATTTTCAAAGTTGGTGAGAGGTTGGTGCAAACAATTTGGATCCACAAACATTTGTTGATAAACTAATATAACATGCATACATAGTTGGTAAAATGGTGACCCATGACCACCATATATGGCTCTTCTACTTTTCTTTCTTTACCTTGTTCTCTTTTTTGTCGATTTTGATTTTCTTCTATGTTTCAATTCGATATTTTTATTTTTATTTTTTTTAGTAAATGAATGGGAAATGCAGAGTAATATGTCGAATTATTATTATATAAAGAAGAATTGTAAATTATAAAACTTTTTTTTGTTGGAGTAGAAATATTTTAATTTTTCTCGCTCCTTCTCTTAAATAAAAATAGAAATTTGAAATGATACAAATTCGTCTATCATCTTGTTGTAGGCAACTGTCCAAGGGGGCAAGGCTAATGCTATGAAATCTTAGGGATCAGGGATTCTACTTCTTTTTTGTTTTTTTGGTTAATGTGCATTAACATTCTAAAAATTTGACAATCATCGATTAACGTGATCAGTGGCGTACGGTAACATTTTAAGAAGTGAATAATTAACCAAATTACTGTAACAATTTCATACTTGTAATTAAATTTTAGCTTTTAAGGCGTTTTGACCCATTCGTTTGACTATGTACAACCTCCATTTTTTTTGACAAAGAGGCTCAAATTTAACCTAGCTATAACTTTATGTAACCTAGCCATAACAATATATATGCAACTATTTACAATAACTCTTACTTGATCGAGAAAATAAAGTAAATAGTAAAAGGGAACAGATAAAAACGCACTATTAGTGTAGCGATTATTTACAGCCTAGAGCTAAATCCGTTCATTTAATTTTTCTAAGTCACTCAATATCTTCAGCAGTTCTAATTTTGTTGTTGCTCATGATCCAATGGAAATTTATGAGCAAAGTTTGGCTCCTGTATTATCAAATGTCTCCAAATATACCAAGTCTACAAAGTTAAATATCAGGTTTGCAGAGTAGTTTTGTTGTTTGCACCTAATAGAGATTTTATCTTAATTATTCAAATCTCAGATATTAAGTGAGTTTGATTTTAATGTCTGAATCTTAAGATCTTAATTATTAAGTGTGTTTGTTTTTTATTTCATAATCACTTAATGAGTCCAAATAGGTCTGTACGATTAAGATATATAACAATGAGTTAATTTCATTAAGATGCTATCATTTGCATTCATTATTAATTGATGCCACCGCTTACCATAATCAACTATTACTATGCCACCCACCATCACCACCACCTCCACCACCATCATTCTCAACCACATACTTATCCATCTCAACTATCACAACTAACCACCCCATCACCATCAACAATCATAGTCAGTATTGCCTCCCACTATAAATACAACCATCAATCATCACCTTCCTCAATCACAACCACAACCACCACTACCACCCACCATTATTAACTATCACCATCCACCACTATCCTCAACCATAATCGCCATCAATACCAATCACCACTAGCTATTACCCAGAACCACCACCATTAACCAAGACCACCATCAACCACCGCCTCTAATCGGCATTCACAAGCACCATCATTAGGCTTCACTACCATCAAATACCATATATATATATATATATATATATATATATATATATATATATATATAT